>BMAW01054138.1:0-17933 GCA_019974015.1 Nephila pilipes
TTTACTTTCTAGTGACAAATTCAATGTTTGCAGAAGACGCAAGTGAGGTTTTTTTTCCTCTAGTTTTGATCCGGGAGTTGTAATGCGTTTCAAGGGTGAAAGTATTTCAGGTAAGTGTGTTAGTCGAAAAAATCTTAATCGAAATTCTTTGTGCTTTCCATTGAGTACAATTTTCCATTTTTTAAAAAAAATTATTTATAAATGATCAATCTATACCTTTAAGTTCGAAAGCTGTAATTAATGTCTTGAAGTTTATTACTAATTTGATTTTTTTAATCAGCTTACAACAAAGATAAAACGGTTTTTTTTTTCAGTTAAAATATCAGTAATATATAATTAAAAAAATAAAAGTAGAAATTCTGTACTATAAAATGGTTAAAAAATGTCCTTGATTATAACAATAAAAAATTGAGAAAACGTAAATACGAATCTGTATTGTGTACGTTATTTTTGAAAAAATGCTTTTTTAGTTCTCAGAATCAATCCTTAACCCTCAACGACATCCGGTAAGCGAATAGTAGCGTACAATTTCGTATTGCATGAATCAAATGACGCTAACTTGAATTCAGTAAAGAGAATGCAATAAAATTATTTTAAAAAATAGTCAAAGAACATTTTGCAAAATGTTTAATGTAAATACATCTTGTCAAATTTGAAATTAAAAAAAAAAAAAAAAAAAAAAAAAAACTAAGAAAATACCAAATAATAAAAGTTTTAACATCTTATTAAAAAAAAATGTCGTTGAAAAAAATGCAAAACATTTGTACAATCTTACAATACATGTGAATTCTATTCAAAGAAATTAAATGGAGTATTGAAACAGAAGAACGAATGAAATGTAGTATTATTTATACTAAAATGCCCAAAATTAAATGAAGTAAGTTTACTTGAATCTTTTTCCTTTGAATCAACATTGACAAATAAAATCGCATTTTTTTTCATTTTTTCTACTATAATTTCTGAAACAGTTATGAAATAAAATGTAATATTTATTTAAATTTAAAAAAAACATAAGTGAGAAGACAGAAAATAAAATTTCATCTGCTAGAAATGCAGACCATATTTTTGTTACTTTATTTTCAATCAAATGATATGAAAGTTATGAAGTTTTATAGCGAGAGCCACCAGAGCGTTCCGTTCTGCTACAAGTTACGCCACCAAGCTGAGGAAACCAGACGTTTTCAAGGGAAGTGAATGTGAGCGGGAAACAAACCATTACTGAACTGAACTTTGATCTCATCGGTCGTGATATTCTTGAGTGATAATTGTATTCTAATTTAAGTGTCAAATCCTAATATCTGTAGATAACTTATTTTAATATAATTCCTGCAAAAATAATAAAATTTAGACGTCATTCTTTATGTAGTTATTGTTAAAATTTTCCGGAACAACTCAAATTGCCATTTAGGATTTTAAGCTTGAAACGGCAGATTGATTCATCCGCCTTTTGATTCGAAAAGCGAGGTAAGCCTTTACCTTTACCTTGTTTATTTTCGCACGTAGAATTGATTTTATGTATTTCACAACGGCTATGCTGTGCAAAAAAGGTAACACTACGGTACCTCGAGGTTGTGAACACAAATTGATAAGCTCTATGGCTTTCCATTGTGATTAAATAATATGTTTTCATAATTTTAATAATTATAAACTGCTTCAATTAATAAAATTGTAAGTTCTGTATATAGTGGAATGTAGTAAATATATCCTTTTCTGCGTGCATGACTCACTTCCTCATCTCTAAAACATAAAATCTCTTTACATTTTTAATTTCCTTAACAGCATTTAAAATATTCACCAAGAGTGTTGTAAAAAAATTTAAAAAGAAAAACGAGCTTAAAAATGGCATACAAAATATATTTTATTAAGAAATATAATAAATATAAAAGATATAATCGTATTTAAAGCTTTTTTATTTGTAGTAGGATTCGAATCTGATGTAAAGAATTTTTCTAAATTGCAATTAATACAAAAATATAATTGTATTTGGAACCTTTATATATATATATATATATATGAGGGAGAGATGGTATTTTTTAAAATACTATGAATGATAAAATATACAATTGCATTTGGAACTTTTTTTTGTAAGAGAATGTAATTTTTTTATATTCTGTCAATTATAAAACATATTTTGAATTTGGAAAATGTATTTGTAACTTTTATATATATGAGAGAATGTATTTTTTTGTAAATAAGATCAATTACAAAATATATAATTGTATTTGGAACTTTTTTTATTAGATAATGTTTTTTTTTATTATTTTTTAAATACGATGTATTACTAAATATATAACTTTATTTGGAGCTTTTTTTTTATTAGTGAGTGAATTTTTTTGAAATACTATCAATATACGCAATATATTATAATTTTTTATGTAGTAGGGTTCGAAACTGATACAAATAATTCATTTTTTAAGATACAGTTATTATAAAAGGTATATTTGTATAGAACTTTTTTATGTAGCGGAGGAAAACCACATTACTCAGCTTTTCTAAGAATCTTTTCTATTTCATCGTGTGTGCTGTAACCACAATTAGACGACTACCACATTGGAACGTTAATTGCTCTGTTTGGCGATCTTGGCACATTTCGAAAAGACCTTCAAACCCTCAAGTAACTAGCGTCTCTTTCGCAACTGGCATCATACGGAGTGGACCATTCTATTAAAAATCGCAATGGAGATGAATTTTGGGTGCCGATTGAAATCAAATCGCATCAGAAAGTCTGTTGACGGTGGATTTCGGGGTGCCTGTTGTGATGGGTTCTTGTTGACGATTCTAGTCGACGCCGTAACGGTAACGATAACGGCTAAAATCGTTCTAACGACGCCGTAATGAGCGGCGGTAGATTTTTTTGTGATGGTGCTCGATTTGATGCTGTAATAAGCATCGGAGCGAATTCTCAATTGTATGAAGGAGGTGCAATTTTAATTCCATTTCACACACGTCCAGATTTCCTTTACTTATTGCCTAACAATTCGTTGCTTCACCGAAAATTTAATCAGTTATTATTTTTTTGATAAGATCAAATTTTTTCTGCTGGACTTTAGAATAATCAACACTAATTTATATCTATTAATAAATTACTTCTAATTTTTTTAACTCTATTATCTAAATAAATTTCTATTAACTAATTTATTTCTAACACTATTAATTTATGTGTTTCCGATTGTTTACATTAACAAATAGTGATCAGTTATTTTAATAATAAAATAAAATAATTTCTGTTCTGGTTTAATTAAGATTAATTATTTTTATTTTGGACATGTGATATTCCAAATTGGACAGAATTCTTCTTTTAATTAGGAGGTGTCTGTGATAAATCTTAACCTAAAAATGGAGGAACATCGAAACAGATATTACTAAAACACTAGCGAGAAACAGGCTCAAATGCTTACATACTGCTGTGGATGCTAAAGGATATCCTATTAAGTACTGAACTAAGGAAATATTTAATATTTATTTAAAAGTTATACTGTTTTAAACACTAGCATGTTTATATTGTTACAAATATGAAATGTTGCTTCCCAGTGGTACTGATCATTTGGTTGCTAGGAGACGTTCACAGGCTATCTGGACGCCAAGGAGATAAGCAGGAATTCGACTTCCGGCCTTCGATACAAAACTTGGCTACTTGGCGACAAAAGGGCATCACGAATGTTCAAGTAGAATCTAGTTTTGTCGAGACGTTTCCAGAATAAGACCGAAACATTGGAGAACTTTCTATGTGACGTCACATCCGACCAGAAGGTACAAATAGACAGAGCCGCTGATCGTCGGGAGGTTTTTCTTCCGGAATGGAAACGATGATCGTGCTTGTTTTGTAAACTGCGGATTGTTGTTTTTTTTAGTGCTGCAAATTTGTGCGAAAACGATCTTGTGGTAGTCTGTGCTTCCTGTTTTTTTTTTTATTTTAAAGAATAAATTACTATTTTTTTATTATTCTGCTCGTCGGACTATTCACATACACACACCGGACAATTTTCGTAACAATATACATTTAATCACCAAAGTATGCACCTAATGCATGTAAATATGAGTCAAAATAGGGAAATCCCCACCATAGTTTATTTGCTTTTTTAAAAAACATTGGCCTTTTACACTATATTTGAAGTTTTATTCTTTTACCGTTTTTATCCCCTTGTGTTTGTCTCATGTTTTAACGGTAACTGCTAAAATTACGAGGTACCTGTTTTAAAATTAAAAACATACCCTCTCATCAGAATTACTATTAAAAAGTTAAAGTGCATCATTTAATAAAATTTTAGCTTAATTGTAATCAACTATAATAATTGTGATCAAGGCAACAAGCGCCTGGGCGTTCGGCAGAGTGAGGAACTGCCGAAACAAAGTTGGAAAGTAAAGTTACGAAAGCGCATTGCCATTGGACGCTGTAGCCAGTAAGCTAAGAAGCATATATAGCAATGGGCGGAGAGAGCGTTAGGGGATGGGACTTCAGTTCGAAGGCGAAAACGACTTCGAGAAAGCTGTCGTCCGCGGGTTTTTGAGAGGTTGTAACTAGATAAAAATAAAGTTAAAATTAAAATGAAATAAATAGAAATGCCGTACCGAAACCAATTTAAAGAAAAATGCAATTTAAAAGTTTGAGTCATGTTTTAAAAATAATATAGTTTTAATGGATTGTAACAAATGTTTGGCACAACATGGCCTGCTTTGTCTCTTTTGCCATAAAATCCAACAGTCACTCATGCAGTCAAAAAGTTCAAATTTTTAAAATATAAGATATATATATATATATATCTTTGGAGAATATACCTTATTGATTGTGAATTACACTTCAAGAAAATGAGAAAGGAATTTAGCCTTAATTTACACTACAATTTTAAAGATAATTTTCTTATTTGCCAGTAAAAACGTACACCCAAAAATATGCACGCAATTTGAAAATTTAAAGCTTGTAAGTCATTTAAAAGTCTAGATACACTTCTTTATGATTATGTTGTATGTTACGGATAGTTTTGAAGATTTTTCTGCAATTTATATTATGTTAGACAATAAATAATTATATAATTTAATAATGGTTCCAAGAGGAAAGAACCTATCACAAGATCTTTAATTACAAAACTGCACAAAGAGAGCAAGTCTCAACAAGAAATCTCTAAGATCATCAGGAAAAGTCCTGCTATGTTTTTATATACACCATTCAAAAATTTACAAATAACAACTCTATCACTAGGAATTACGTTAAAATTCCACATTTAAAAAGACATGTATTACTAGCGATATCTAAAATTTACATAGGCAAATTTTCGAATTTTACTAGCGACACGTACAGCTCGCGTTGTGAGTTCAAGTTCATGAAGCGAGACAAATGAGCCATAGATGAAAAAATCAAACCAGTTGCATGCAGCCTTTTTTTTAAAATTATTAGTTTAATATTATTTGAATAATTTTATAATAAAAATATATTAGTAAGATAAAATTTACCAATTGCCATTAATATTTTGAATTATAATGGACAGTTTCAATGGAAATGCATTATATAACCCATTTCGTTAGTAGTCTTCCATACATCCGGCCAAAGTCCTCATTAAACACAATCGGAATCGTGAAAGGTCAAGCAATATTTTCTTTCTCACGAACTTTAAGATCAGGTTTCAATCTTGTAGAGTCCCGTCTCCTGCAAATGAAAATCATCCCCACATCAGATGTTATAGGTGGCAGGTATCATTTCCTTTCGCATTTAAAAAAAAAAGTGGCCAGCTTCAAAATGAATTTTTTACTAAGCGATGATACAAATTCGTTTCCAAATGCTTGGAGAGAAGTGTTCGGAGATGAGACAAAACATTAATTGTGTGCCTGGCATGTGATGTGAAACTGGAATTTGAACATCAATGGCAAAGTAATACAATACAAAGAAGAAATTCGTATTAAACTAAGAAAAAATTATTCTAAACAAGCTTCCATAAATTGATCGGCAGCTTTATTGAAAACTTATAAAGAAAAAGAATCCAGTTTTGTTGCATATTCCCAGAGTAATTACATCAACAGAACAAAAAAAATGGGCTTCTTGTTATCAATAAAAGGCAGGTGTATATACAAACATGAAATTCGAGCGCTGGCATCATCAAATAAAATACGAAGCTGGAGGACAGTTATGAAAAGAAGGGATAAAACTTTTTCTTTAATTTCAAAAGTCATTGCCAAGAAATTGTTATCAAGGATAATCAGCATCAAAAGGGGGAAATTAACACCTCTAGTTGCTCTAATTCGAAAGTGTCACAAAACAAGTTTAGAAATGGTGGGTGAATATGGGTATATTCAATGTGTTAAAAAACACATTGTAACAAAAACTCAAGGTTAATCCATTTTCACATATGACATTGAAGAAGGGGATAAAACTTGTCAATGCACAAGGTGTGAGGAATGCAATATTTGCATTCATTCCTTCTCGTGTAGTTGTGTGGATTATTGTGCGAGATTCATTATTTGCAAACACATTCACTTTATCCATAAAGAGAGCAGTGTAGGTGAAACAACAGTGGAAAAGAGAATACTTGGAACACTCCAATCATAATCTTGTTGTAGATGAAAATTATAATGAAAAGCATGAAATAGAAAAAGATGCAATTGTACCCACTTTGCGTAATGTTTCACTAGATGCTGAAATCCAAAATTCAATGATAGAATGGAAAACAGCATAGTATAATGTAGCAGTGCATAGAATTAAAAGATCTATGAATGCCTTAAAAAACAAGCATAAATAGTTCTGAAACAATGACAAACCTTTCAGGTTTACCAGCAGCACAACCAAAAGTAGCCTATGCTCCGTCGAATAAAACCATTGAACAACAAAGATTTGTTATAAAAAAAAAAGAAAACTTTCTAAGCAAAACAGAAGTTGCCCAACTGATATACAGAAACATCAAAAACAAGAATGAGAATGGTTGTTACCAGTCCAAATAAGATTGAAAATTTTCGTCAATGTGTGGAGAAAAGCAGTTACTGTTTTCTGGTTTGCTTATAGGCTTTTTAACTGTCATTCGACATTTTTCCATTCAGTCAGTGCATAATTCAGTAAACGCATCTTATGAAACATTATGATTTACAGTCAACCTGAATTTTTCACCGCACATTCTACAAATTAATTTGTTAGAGATCGGCTTACTTTCTTCAGGATGAAATTTTCTAGTGTGTTTGTGCAAACTTTTTTTTTTCACTCCAAATGTTACGCCGCATGTATTGCACATTGATCGTTCTTTTGGCCCTGGAAAGGGTCGTTTGTTTTCCAATTTTTGAATAGACATTTTTCGCACATGACAAATTTAAACCTAACGTTCAACGAAGTAAACCTCACGTTCGGATCGAGCGCCTTCAATGGGATCCCAAAATGCGCATGCGCCTCCTCAGAGGCATCATGAAATTGTCCCACGTACGATTTTTAATAGACTCTTCCATCCCGTTGGGTTCCAGTTTTCAAAGAGACGCTAGTCTAAGTAAATATTCCCCTTTAATGCCCATCGGCAGTTTCATGAGATAAGTTTTAGAGCAAACAGGACATGGACACGCTGTTTAACCAAAACATTGCTCGATTCCTTTACTGCTATGCTGTCGAGGATACAACTGTTTGCTTAGTTTTGTCAGTTTTTGGAGCATGCGCATTACTTAACTTTATTGAAAGAATGCTTCTTTTAAGTACTGTATCTCGTCTTTCATTTGCTTACATGTGAAGCGAAATTGGTGGGTGATGTGAATTTGCTTCCTTTCAGCGTCACTAAAACAAAAGCTACCCCATCAAAGAATATCGAAGATATTGAATGAATTTTTCTTGCTGAAATGAGAGAATCAGTAGAAAAAGAATTATTTATAGAAATATTTGTTCCCGACTTAATGCCGAAAAGATTAGAGTATTTAAAAATTGTAGATCATAAGATAGATTTAAATTATAACTATCGATGAAAGTGAAAGTTATTTAATATAATTCTGAAAATTGAATAATTGTCAATTTGGGACGAAAAGATAGTTGATTTCAATTATGGCTTATTTTGTGATTTATGTTTCTTCTGTTTTGAATATTTTATGAAAGTTTTCGTTATGTCAAAACGAAATTATGTAATGCTGAAAAAATGTCTTGTGTTTGTTTATTATTTTGCTTCTCATTTCTTAAAAGAACTTTTGGTTAGTTCTTATTTTGGTGGGGCCTGGCACGCTTTAACTTTTCTTGGGCATGAAAGAATTTCATTTCTCTTTTTTACATGTATAATCAGAAAATGTTATGTGAATCAACAGTTTTAATTATGCTAAGTTTTGATTTTTTTTTTTATGTGTCAGATTAATTTCTATTGTATCCCAAGACAAATATCAATAATGTTTAACAGGTAAAATTTGTCAATAAATCATCTTTCATTGGGATTTTTTTGTAAAGATAATTGAATTTATTTTCTTAAGAAATAATATAGCAATCTGGCAGAATAAAAGTTTTGATTAGTTTCTAGAAGTAGATCTGTTTTATTTGGTGAAAATTATAAAAATTGTCAAATAGCAGTCATCATAAGTGAGATTAATTTTTTTTTTTTTTTTGTATCTATAAAGAGAATATCTATTATGAAGTGTCAGTAAACACCAAATATATTGTTAACTTTCAGTTTTGTCTTATAGGGCTATATTTCTGTATAGAATTCTGGGAATTAATTTAATTTTTTATAGGATAAATATTATTGTGATTTAAAATTATTTATAATATTTGAGCAAAAGAACTTGTAAACAACATTTTTAAGAAAAAATTTGAAAAGTTAGTTAATGTTATTTCACCTATTCATTGCATACTTTAGTATTTTGTAATTTCTCTTTGAAAATGTGTGTGTGACTGTTGCAATTGTATTCAGTTTTTACCCTTTTTTTTAAATATAAAAATTAACAATATTTATCAATAGAAAAGAAATTGAAATCAGAAATGAAAATACTTCCTGAATATTATAATACTTGTTTTGCATTTTAATTGTAAAATTGTGTAGTAAAGTTTTAAATATTGATTTGGTAATTTACAATTAATTGGATATTTCAGAAATCATTAAATTTTTCAAATGAAATAGTATAACTTTTCTTTTAAACTAGAGCAAAGTGTTTGCAATTTTAATAATGGACTGCCATTAACTCTTTATTTGCAATTTAGTTATAGGAATTTTAAGACAAGGTTGCATACACACACTTGTAACTGTTAAAACTGTAGACACTTTTGATAAATTGTAAGATTATAGAAATACTACAAGTCATATTTTTCTGTTTATGCAGATCATTGATAGAAAAAAATTGTGGTAATTTTAAGTTAAAGTAATATGATTTCATATGATGTAAAATAAATGTTAGGATTGATTGAGTCACAATGAACGATGAAATTTATTGAACAACTTTTAAGAGTCTTGAGGATTGACAAATTGAGTTTGAATTTCATATTGTTCTAATTGTTAAGACATAAAAAATAAAAAAAATTTGGGGGGGGGGGAAATCAAATATATACATAAAATAAATTTTACTCAACAAATCCAAAATCTTGATGAATCTGATTTATTTTATTTGTGTTTAAATTATATATATATATATATATGTTTTATGGTTTGTGTTAGGTTTCTGTTTATTTTATGATATAATAAGTATTAATCGTAAATTATTTGTGCTTTCTCATTTTCATTATGTGTACAAATAAAACAAAGCTGTATAAAACAATTTTCTGTATTTTTATTTAGTTTCAAAAAATGTTTTGTTCATTTAAAGTTAAGTAGCTTATTGTTTGCATTGTAGGATCTATATTGAATATTTTCTACTTTTCAGTAATTGAGTTTTGTTATGTTTTTCAGGTAAAAAGGAGGCATCAAAATCATTAGATTAGTGTATTTTTTAGAAGACAAAAGGAAGGAATTAGTTTGATATTTTCATCATTTATTTTTAATTCTTCTTTTATTATGTGCTTTTTTTTTGTTTTTGTTTTTGAGTTTCATATTTGTTAAATCAATCCTAACAGTATATTTTCTCAGTATTTATTAATTATTAAAATATGTATAAAAACATGCTTGCATTCATTTTTCTATCATAATTATTTCATTCTGTAATAAAAATTAATTTAAGAATTGTTATAAAGTATCTCATCTACAATTGTTACTTAAGAAAATAATTTTATTTTTTAGGTTTTATTCCTGCAAAAACTAGTCATGTAAGACTCTCTGAGAAATCAGTATTAAAGATTCATCAATGTTGTTTTTGTTCTTTTACTGCACCAAGTCTTTCTCATTTGCGAAGACATATCTTGATTCATTCAGGAGAAAAGCCATTTCAGTGTAACTTTTGTGGAAAATCTTTTAATCAAAATGCAAATTTGAAGAGACATATCGACATTTGTCATTTTAAGTAGACTAAATCAAAAGTTTATGTTACTTTGAGATGTATGTTTTAAAATAAAAAAAAGATTAGTTTAATTTTAATGTATATTATTATGTTTTGTAATTTATTCTTATTAATATTACTATTTTTCTTTAATTATGATAATTGTTTAGTAACTTAACTCAGGCAGGCTTCTGCTTTCTTGTTGGGATAAAAATATGTTAAGTGGTTGAAAGTAAGTTACTAATTTTGTTTCAAATGTCTCTCAAAACTGATTACTGTTAGCTATTTTTTTCTAAGTTATATTACTATTGTTATTTCTTTATTGAATCCATTTCTGTATGACTTAGCACTAATATATGTAATTATTAAATACAATCTGAAATAAAGTTTTAAGTTATTATTTATACATTCATAATTAGTAACAAAATGTTATTCCCTTAAAATTTTTTAGCTGTTTATTTTAGATGGTAATAAATCTTGAATGTTCATAGCTAACAGTTTAAATTAAATAGCATAAAAATTATCAAGGAATATTACTGCAATAAAAATGGTTCCTTTGAAAATTCTAAAGGGTATCTGGAACATTTCTTCCAGATACGTTCATGCAGGATTGCTTAACTTTCTTTTTAGTGCTTTTTTTGTTCAAATATGATACTTGATATTTAAAATTTTTTTTACCCTTCATGTTTCATAAATAAAAGTCGATTCTACTTGCTTCTTCTTCTTCTTTTTTTTTTTTTAAAAAAAGTTTCATCCCAGCCAGTTTCAAATGTACAATGGATCATAAATAATATGTAAACGTTACTAATATTAGTGAATTTTGTGAGCCTGAAGTCATCATCAGACCTCCAAACATAGTAAATATTTGCGATCTTATAAAAGTAGTAAATAAATTTGAAAATGTTTTTGTAATAGAGTATTAAAATATAATAGATGTTAAATTCATTTTTTTAATAATGTTTTGCACCCTTTCAAGAAGTAAGGTGGAGTTCTGTTAATTTTATTCAGAATAGTGTAATGTATTTTTAAAAATATTCATTTCATTTGCAACTCCCGAGTAACTATGTTGGCACATTTCGTTGATAAAAAGTTTACAAAAAAGGTTTAATTTTTGGTACATTTGATATTGCTTTCATGCTATACATGAATACAATAATAAATATTATATTTTTATGTAATTAGTCTTGGGAATCAAATTTATATGCGTAACTGAATTGATGTGCTTATATGGAAAATTTCTCTATTTATTTATTTTATAATTATTATGTTTTCCTACATGAATTTTATACAATTTTTGTTTCTGTGGTTATAAATGATACAGAATTATAAATAATCAAAAGTTTTAGTTCAAACTAAATAAAATAACTATTTAACATTTGAAAAAAAAGGAAAGAAAAAAAAAGACTTGTTTAATAAATTAAAAGATCTTATATTTGAGGAGACTTTTATAAATGTTGTTTCGAACCTGAGGTCACACTCGCTGCTGCATTTCTCTGGTAAGAGAAAAGAGCTATAAACAGAGATTTCATCAGTCAACCAAGGAAAGTTTGAGCAATGACCTCTTTTCCTTGGCGATGATTTTGATGATAAAAAGATGTTTCTAGAGATGCTGGAATCTGGTCAATACCTTGACTGGGAAGAAAGAATATTTTCTGTGCTGTCACACCTAGCTGGAATGGCTCTAAAAGGGAGAGATGCAAAGCAGGAGAGAATTCGATCAGGAAATCGATTGAAAGCATTCAGCATTGGCTGAGTGGATCTACCAAGGAATTGTCTGTATGTTGCAGTGAATTTACAGATGTGGCTGGTTTCTACCAGTGAATCTACTGGAAACTGTTGGAGTCTGTCTTGGGAGTGTAGAGTATTACTGCAGAGATTTGTCCAAAGTGTAAGCTAGTAAGTTGGTGAACTGAAGGTTGCTGATAAGTTTGTGAACACATTATAAGTACTGTTTTTGCTCTTCTTGTGTTGCTAATGTGTACAAGTATTGTTTTTCCCACTCCCACTGTTAATTTGTCCAAGATTTTTTTTTTTTATCTATGTTCATCTTTTTTAGAATATTTATAAATAAAGTGTTAATTGGCCATTTCTCCATGTTAGACTGATTTCACTCTTACACCCAAATGAGACTGAGGGATTTTTGTAATATATTATAAAGAGAGGGAGAGGGAGGGAATATTTAAAATTGTTAACTTATTATTTTACTTATGGATAACTCTAAATGTAAGCAGATTGAAAATTTTGGGTTGGAAATTGAACTTGATTCATTTTTTTTTATTTGCATTTTTTTATTTTTTTACTTGCTCTGTATAAATTTTTATATTGAGAGTGAAAGGAAATTCTTATTTAAAAATCTATATTGATTGTTAATTTGTTTTATTAAAAAGGTTTTTTTTATATTGTAAGAATTAAATCTGTTCAATGTCATGAAAGGCAGAATTAGAGAAAGTAAGCATTCAAATAGGTTCAAATGTTTATTTTTGATCACAAATTTGCTCAGTTTGGTTATAATATTCATAATTATGTTTTATCCTTTTTTAACAATATTCTTTTTTTTTCATTAAATATAATTTCCTCCCACATATTTTAAAAAGTATTATTAAAAAGATGTGCGTAAAAATCACCACACAAAGTTACATAGTGTTTAAATTGTGATAGTCTTATGCCAGTATTTCCTTGCAACTATGTGCATTATTTCTCATTTTGTTTCAGCAAATGGCATTGCCATTGTCTATTATGCATGTATTAAATAACTTTTTGCTTTGTATAAATTATCATTCTTCTCATATTTGTGATTATTAACTTTATGAACATAATTGTGATTCAGCAAATAAATTTATTTGCTCAATGTATAAAAAATTTATTTTATCTATTGGAGAATTTACTTCTCTTTGTATGATTTCCCTGTGTATTTTATTATCATATGTTTTAAAATTTTGTTTGTGTTGTTAAAACTTTTTTCTATTTATGATTTCATATTTTCAAAGATTGATGTATTATTCATTATTTTTAGTCATGAAGTGATTTTCCTAACAAATCCTTCATTAATTTTCTTCATGGTTTATAGATTTATATTTGTTATTGAATTCTCGTGTTTTAATGAAAATATAAATTTTTTAGGAATAAAGATTTTCTGCAAAATATTTGCTACATAATCACTAACAAATATGCATTAAATTTGTATAATTAATAAGTACTTTTAAAAATAAAATTTCCAACTTCAGATTCGAGATTAAAATTTTAATATATATAAAATCAAAATTGATATCTTTTCTGAAGTTAATTGTAATATTTTTAACAATAATTATTTTATCTTCCTGTCATTTAAAATTGAAATTCTGCTGCGTAACTTTTGTATGTGTGATTTATTCTGTAATGGTAACTATTAAAATAAATGTTCTGCTCATGTATATTAAATAACTCAGAATAATCCATCTAATTTAATTTGTTCCTGTACCTTTCAACCTGAAACTTTTAGGGGAAAAAATTATGTTATATGAGACAATATTTTTAGTTATTTTTTTTTTATTCCCCAAATAAAGTATGGTGTATAAAATATATGATTTAAACAAATTTTTAAGTCCTTGTATTTTATTGCATTACATAAATATTTCAAATGGCCCCGAATTGCTGTATTTTTTGATAAAATAGATTAATTATGGTGATTTATGTTCATATTTTCAATTTCACTGAATATGGCAAAATAATAAATTTTCTCTTTCAGCCAAATATCTTCGAAAACCTTCTGGAAAATTACTTAAGTTTCATCAGTGCTCTTATTGTGGATTTTCTTCTTTTAAAATAACAGATGTACGGCGACATGTTTTGATTCACTCTGGTGAAAAGCCATTTTATTGTACTACATGTGGAAAGTGCTTTAATCAAAAAGGAAACCTTCAAAGGCACATTCGTATCCATCTAGATTAGATTTGTAAAGGAAAAGAAACTGAACTATACTTTATTTCTTCAATTGTCTTTTTAGATACTTTTTTTTTTAAATTTTACTATGCAACAACCATTTTTATGCACAATGGTTTTTAAATTTACTATTATGTAACTATTTGTATTTATTTTAACCTTCTATATATGTTTATTTTAAATAACATTTAGAACAATGATAGTTCCAAAGAAAGTGCTTAAAAACATTTTCAACTTTGTATCATGGCATTGACAAATGTTTGTTATAATTGTGTTTCTGCAGTTTTTGATAAATTTGTAGAAGCTTTGATTTGATTGTGTTTATTAATGTTTGTCATTTAAATCTTATATTTATGGGGAAAACTCTTATGGAATGTAGACAAAATAGAATTTTATAAAAGATACAGATTGTTTGTAAATACAAGTACATTCTGTGTTGTGTAGATGATAACTATTGCAGTTATTAGAGTTAAAAAGCACAAGTTTCAAAAATAACTTTTGAATAATGAAGATTTTTAATTAAAAAAAATATGTATTCACTGAAACTCTAAATCTTGAGAAAATCTTTTAGATCATTTGTATGAACTGCTTTTGTTTTAATACATAATATCAATATCTTAAAATCTGATTTTTTTTTTTTTTTTTTTTTTTTTTTTTAATTACAACCATTTAAATTGAAATTTTTTTAATGAAAATAAAAATTGGTAAACTGTTTTGTAAGATTTTTTTTTTAGTTTGGTGTGTTTAGTATTAAAAGTTTTTGATGTTAATCTTTATATAGTTTTAAATTAAACATTTCAAGGAAGAGAAAACTTGCTTGAGGAAGTATAAATAATTAATTTCTTATTTATTTTATATACATGACATCTTTTACAACATTTCGTTTATTTACTTTTGAATATTTTAAAGCATATTAATAATTAAAATATTTAAGTTTATATTTTTTACTCATTTTTTTTGGAGCATATTGTGAAAAATTTCAAATATATCTATTTTTAAATTATTTTTTAATTTATTAAATTATTTTTTTTGATTATTGATTAAAAAAGGATTCTGTTTCATGCATTAAGTAATGTTTTAATGATGTAAATTTCTTTTATTTTAGTTTCATTTGAAGAATAAAGAAACTCAGATTTTCTGCTTTCAGGAAAACTGAGAAAGACCTATCACCATGAGCTTTGTGACTATTGAACATTTAAAACAACAGAACTTGAGAGGCATATACAGAGCTATTCTGGTGTAAAACCACAAATGTCCATTATTGGCCAAAAATGTTTTACTCAGAAAGCAAGTCTAAGAATAAATTCTTTGAGTCAAACTAAAAAAAATGCCCTTTGAATATTTCATTTGTGGAAAATATTTCTTAATTAAATCAAATTTGAAAAATCGTGTAGCTTATAATCATTAGTAACATTTGTGATAGTAAAGTTGTTAGTAGTCTTAACTTTAATGTTAAATATATTATTTTTATCTTATTTACTAGCAATATAAAAATGAATGTTTTTTTGGTATTCAAATATTTTTCTTATATTGACAGTTACTCGGAATTTATAATGAAAAATACTTTTTTAGCTATGGTAATGTATACTGCTTAGTAAACATAGACTGCAACATTATGATTATTAAATTATCAATGAGATGGAATGTGAGTTGTAGGTTGAAGGGGATCATTCATTGTTAAAATTTCATGGACCAACTAAAATCTTCGCATTGCTTGATATGGAATAAGTAGTATAAGTCAGTAGTAAGTAGTAGTATATAGTCAGGTAGTTAAGTATCATCATTGGTTGACAAGAGAGGACGGGTGATGTGTCCTGTTGATATCATAGCCATCATTCTCTAAATTCAACCCTCCTCTCTTGTCAACCAATTTTTTTTTTTTTTTTTAATCTTTTTTCCGTTTTTTTTTTCAAACGTCTAGACCACAGCCTTGTTTGGGTCAGCATAACCACATCTGGCTCTTATGTCATTAAACTCCACCATCACCCACTCCCTTGGGTGTCATCATCACTAGGCTATTCTTCAAAATCAATGAGGACCCGTGTGGTGACCGGAGATGACAGAATAGTCTCACTGTAGCTCATGCATGTCGTAAAAGGCGACTAAAATGGGTACCCAGCGTCTGGAGGTATAGCCGGGTACCCTGCGTCTGGGGATTATATCAGGGGACCTCAGGGACTTGCCTTCTTCAGGTAAGTACGGGCATCATGATCCCGAGCCACCTTAGGGATTTTTTCTTTCCCATGGGGTTTACTATCTTTGGTAAACACGGGTGACGCACTCCTGGGATACCCTAGCGATCCTTCTCTATTTTCGACCCTCCTTGTCAACCATTTTTACCTTTTTTTCAACTTCACGTCTAGACCACAGTTTAATCTTGTTTGGCGCAGCATAGCCATATCTGGCTCTTGCGCAAATAAACTTAACATTCACTCAAAATCAATGAGTCAATTAAGATACTACTGTGACTTCAATTTTAAAAGAAACAATTCTGTATCAACATATTTTTTTTAACTCTGATTTGCTGTTAAAATTTTGCTGCGTATAATTTAGTCATAAGTTGAGCCTTTATTACAGTTTTTCTGATTTATAATTAGGTCACTGTATTATGAATGACATTAAAAAATTATTTGGTATAGTTTTGTGACAATCAAATACAAAATATGCATTTGTTCTGTAAATTTTTAAAGATCTGAATTGTTTATAACATTTTTAGAATTTTATGGATTTAGAATAATATCATTAGGACCTTGAATAAGATCTTGCTTTTCTTTGCGAAAATTAATGCTTTATTTAAAGTATGTGGTAAGAAACATGTCGCTTAAAATATTGCCCATCATTAGCAACTACGCTCAGGCAAGGCCATGTGCTATCAAATGGAGTAAAAAATAATCTAAAGGGGCTATGTCAGGTGAATACGGCAGGTTGGACAGGACTTTCAAATACGTTTTCACTGGTTTTGCAACATTTTAGCTTGGTTTGGTTTGGAAAACAACGCACAAGAAGCAATACTAAGGCTATTGGCAACGGACTTAGTAATTTTGAGTCTCGTTCAAGTGACGAGGACGATACATGACTCTTTCTCCTAACGTTCACTCCAGGCCAATGGAAGCATTTTGCTCCCCGGCAGATTTAACGAAATCCATGATCGCTAGGCTACCACGGCTGCAACATTTGGCCGAGCGTTGTCATGTAACAAAACCACCTTGTCTTGTATAGTGGCCTTTTTTCCTTTAGGGCTTCGCTCAAACGCATCCATTGCAGTCAATAGTGATCTCCCGTGATACTATCGTTTGGTTTGAGCAATTCATAATAAGTTTTTACAATGTTTATAAATGTAAATGTAGTTTGCACGGAGGTTTTTCATTTTCTAGACGTAATTTTAAATGTTTTCCTTTATTCAGTCTTGCTTGTGTTCTGGTATTGGAACAAGTTCTGTGTTCCATGTATGAAGATGGTAATTTATTTGACTGATTGGTTTTATTAACGTCACACGAGAGCTATTGGAAACGGAATTTTGAACCTCGCTCAATTGACAAGAACGATATTTGAATTGATTTAGGCGAACTAACTTCCACACTACGTTGGGCCGCGGTAGCCTAGTGGTCAAGGTCGTGGACTAGCGGCTGTCGGTTTCGTTCAGTCGCGGGTTCGATCCTTGGCCGCCAAAGACCCGC
>BMAW01054138.1:18112-31393 GCA_019974015.1 Nephila pilipes
AGAACGAATTAAAAGCACTGGTGTTTCTGATAGAATATGGGGCCGCGGTAGCCTAGTGGTCAAGGTCATGGACTAGCGGCTGGCGGTTTTCGTTCAGTCGCGGGTTCCATCCTTGGCCGCCAAAGACCCGCCGTGTAGCCGGGACTGATGCACGTTAAATCTGTTAGGGGCCCAAAGTCCTCCCGTTGGCGTGGTGTGGATGTTAGGAGAGGGGGGTGCCAGCTCAGGTGTCGTCCTCGTCACTTGACCGTGGTTCAAAATTACGAGGTCCGTCGCCAATAGCCCTCGTGTTACTTCTAGTGCGACGTTAATAAAAACTAAACTAAACTTCTGATAGATTATATGTATGTTTCTATTGGTGTCGTGAGACACGTGTAAAACTGTCGGAAGAAAATTGATATACGAGTATTGTCTTTTGTATTACATAGAATTTCAGTTTTGATGTGGCAAGAACTTAAAGAAATAGTTATGGTGAATGAACATTTTATATGGCTGAAATTTATTCTGAATTCTGATATAAGCTTCTTGTACTAAATTAAAATTCTGATGTATTTACATTTTTGCAAATGCATGGTATTTGATGTAAATTTTTCTAATAAATTTGTTTGTTGTGGTTTTTTTTTTTTTTTCTTTTTCATTTTGGTTTGAAATGTATGAAATAAATTATTTAAATATTTTAATGCCTTCTTGACACATATTTTAAAAATGAATTCATATTCATCTTTGTTATTTCTTAATAAAATTAAATAATTTTAAGTAAATTTCAAGTGAATGTAAATTTTCGCATTTAAAGCTGAAATCTGTGTTAAAGTCATAGTCTCTTCTACTTTTTAAATTTTACCTTATTGATGTCACAAAATGGCAAAAAAAAAAAAAAAAAAAAAATTAATTAATATATTAACAATAGAAATAATTTCCATACTGTTGTTTTTGTAGATGCCCTTTACTTTTTTCTGCTACATTGTTATGCTTTGCTGATTGTATAAAATTATGATGGAAATTATTCATAGAATTTTCTTTAAAAAAATAGTTGGTGTTGTGTGTGTGTGTGTTTTATTTCACATAACTATTAAAACCTATAAACAATTCTAGTTTACATCCTTTCTGTTAAGGAATTGTTGAAAATTTATATTTTAAAATATTATTTATTACATAATTTTTGGAATCTGTAATAAAAATATTATATTCGCCATCAGAACTCTGAATAAATGTTTAGTAATGCAATATATTCTTCGCTGGTTTTTATATACATTCTTTTGATCTTTTTTTCCCAGTTCCTTCATTTTTTAAGTATATCTCGCGATCAAGAAAACGAAGAAAGACCAAGAACCGAAATCACAAGTGTGATTTGTGCCTTTTTAAAGGGAGTAGTGCAGCCCTTCTACGAAGACTTATGGTGAAGCATACTGGTAGAAAACCATATCAATGTGATATTTGCAAAACACGTTTCTCATATGAAACAAGTTTGCAAATACATTCAGAAATACATAATGGAATAAAGCCACATATTTGTAAGCATTGTGGAAAAATTTTCAGTCGAAAATCACATCTTCAATTTCATTTAAAGGAGACTTTGTGAAATACTTTGGTGAAAAGATTCGTAAGTATTCTGAGCATGTTGGTGCCTTCTGTTGAATAATTAATTAAAAAGTCAATGTCTGCTGTTACGCACAGAACGTTTTATGATTTTTCGAAGAATTTTATGTTTAAAATATTTTCATTCTCTAAAAGTGTGATTTTGTTTTCCTAGTAAATTTGCCAATTATCAACCAGAAATATTGCCTCCAGGTAAATAATTTTAATGTAGGAATCGAAGAGATTTTTTTCTACATAACTATAGAACTATTTTTATAGCATAAATTTTTCATATTTTTTGAAAAGATAGGATTAAGACAGTTTGTATCGGATTTTAAAAAATTCTGGCTATAGTCATTGAGTTTTCCGTCATATGACATTTTTTAGCCACAAAACTTGTAAGAATCAAAACATTGTAGTTAAAATTTAAAAAGTTCTTGGATGTTAGAAGTACTCAAATATTTATTTAATAAATAAATATTGATAAAATTTATAAAGTCATTTGATTGTCATTAATCGATTGAGAGAAATCACATTGAACACTAAGTGAATTTACAAATTCTATGATCTGAATAAATTATTGTTTAGGAACATTTACTACTGTATGTGGATTTTAAATAAATATTATGGTTGTATAGAATCTCTCTCATCTTTATTCACAAAGTATTTATGACTTATTAATCATTCCTCAAAGTACACTGTAATTCACAAACTTTAGTTACTTAAGGAAACATTAAAATTTTTAGGCAGAATCATGTGTTATTTATGTGATTTACTTGTGAATTATTACTAAATATAAAAATGCGTCGTATTAAATATTAATAGACTATAAATTGTTTAATAAAGGTTTTTTTTACAACGTTTTTCTGAATTTCACTTGGTGTGTATGTGTCATCAAAGTTTCGATCGTTAATTTAACCAACTTCCCATCAAGCTAGAGCTTTGAAATTTTGGGAATCGTTCGTACTCGCCTAACAATGCAATATTTAGACATTTGCGATAAGTTTTAACTAATATTTTCTTTGATAATGCAGTTTAGCCCAATCACTTGGCGCGATTTCAAAAATTTGCACCAAACTTGGCTTTTTTTTTTGTTCAACCCTGTTCCCCTTTTTGTTTTGTGGCTACCCTGTTCCGTTTTACGTTAAGTCCGTAAAACGGAACAGGGTAGCCACATTTAGCAAAATATCGCCAAGTAATTCTTGTCGCCAAGGTTGGTTGGGTAAAAATGCATTCCATCCATTTAATTTACCGGATGAATTAATTAATTTTAGTTTTAACGTTTTTATGTATTTCACTTGGTGTGTATCTGTCTGTGTGTGTATTACTGTGTCATCAAGTTTTCTATCGTTAATTTAACCAACTTCCCATCAAGCTAGAGCTCTGAAATTTTGGGAACTGTTCTTACTTGCCTAACAATGCAATATTTAAATATTTGCGTCCAGTTTTAACTAATATTTCAATAATTTTTTTAATAAACTTTGCCGCCATATAAAAACGTTGGTTTTTAATTCGAATTATTTACTTTGTATTCACAAATGACGAAATGAATCTGTTTAATAATGTTTATCTTTGGATACAAAACTTAGTAATTGAAATAATTCTGAATCTATAAAACATCTTGGATTATTTATGAATAAGTTCTAGCAATTTATCATTTATATCGTTTCTTAAATTAATATTTCTTGGATACATTTATCTCTATGTAGGTGTTGCGGCGAAGATATTGTAAGTTTATAAAACAAATTGTTCTGCATAATATGTGTAATATTGTGAATAAAAATATATTTGCAATATGTGTAAATTTTAATACAGTTATTTGGTTAATGATGATACACTTAGCTAAAAATAGAACTGTTAATGTCTTTATGTTATAAGTACAGAATTTTTGTCATCATACATGTTAATATTTTGGATAATAATTCAAATCTGTAAGTTAAATCTTGAAATTTTTTTAAAACATTATTTTGATATTTTTGAATGATCTATTCAATTGCTTTAACATATAAAAATTAAATGTAATATGTGTAATATTAATTTTATATTATTTGAAAATGTTTTTTGTGTGTTTTATGTATTTGTTACTTATTTTCTTTCTTTTGAAATGTTTTGCTCATGTTTTCTTTCATTTGAAATGTTGTTTAACTCATGTTTTCTTTCATTTGAAATGTTGTTTTGCTCGTGTTTTCTTTCATTTGAAATGTTGTTTTGCTCATTTTTAGAATAGATAAATTTTCATATTATAAAAAGTTATATGAGCTTTATTCTTTTTTCTTCTTTAGTTCTGGATGCATATCAATATCAAAACCGTAGGCAACATGGTATTAAACTAAAAAAAATACACAAGTGTTCCATCTGTTTGTATTCTACGTTGTATACATCTCATCTGCGATATCATATGCTTAAACATACTGGAAAGAAGTCTTACCAGTGTTGCATTTGTGGAAAATGTTTTGGAACAAAATCTAATCTTAAACGGCATTCAAAAATACATATGAAGAAACAATGATTTGTGGATTCATTAATATTTCATTCTCATAGAACATTAAAAGAAAGGAAATCTTTAGTTATCATTAATTTGTTCATATTAATAAACCAAAGTGCTAAGCTATAATTTAGAATGATATGGTATAAGCTTCACAGTATTAACTAAAAATTATGTAATTTTCTTTGTAGTGATATGTTTTTCAAAAATGTTTTATAAATGAAGAAATTATATATATGTAAGTTAAAAATTAGTTTATATATATATACCAATTATAAGTTACGTAACTATTACATATTTGTGTATATGATTACGTATATATATGTGTGTGTGAAAACTAAGACATAAAAAAATTGTGCTTTTTTTTTTGTAATTTTTGTACATGATAAATAATTAACATTGTATAATATCCGGCTTCTCGCACTTCTGGCTTTATAACACCGAAATCGTAATAACATTCTTCATAAAACATAGAATTAATTTCACATTTATGTTAATACAAAATATATTAGTCTGATTTCTGTTTTACAAAAGAATTGTAACTATGATGCTCAGATATTGTATTTTCTTCATAAAAGAGTATTGAACTTTGAATTTGAGTATAGAAACCAATAAAAATCTGATAAAAATATTTTTAGGTTGTGTGATTCTTTTTGAAAAGTATTAATATTTTATATTTGTCTATTTTGTAATTTAAATTAAATATTTATGTTAATTTTTTTTTTATCTATAAATAAATTCTGTCTATAAATCATAGTTCTAAAAATAAAACTTTTTTACATATTCATAGTTTAAAAACAATTGTTTGCAAAGTTAATTTTATATAGTTTTTTTTATTTAAATAACTAAATATTATTTTTGAAACTATTTTCTGCAATGTTATGTTTTGTAATCTTATAGACTTTTATTATAAGAATTCGTTTAATTAAAGAACATCAAAATTTGATTTGTTTTATTTTTTTTTCTACTGCTATTTCTTACTAAATATCTATGAAATATTAGGGAAAATACATACTAAATTAATTTTACTATTATTTCTGCAAAGTAATAAATCTTAATAACTGGCATTGCGAATCAAAGCTATGTTTTTTTTTTATTTATATTAATATAATGTACATTAATCAGGCTTCTATTTTATAATAAATAAATAAATTTTCAATATATAAATAATATATTTTCTTTTATAACATTACATTTCATGTAGAATTTGTACTAAAACATTCTGATGGGAAAGAAATTATTTGTTTTTAAATAATATATTTTCGGTACTTTTCCATTTCGCCGGCGCAAATCTCCCCAAGCAGGCTTTATTGGCGAAAACACTCAGTATACACATATTACGTTTGGCATCGGTTGTATCATTTTTGGCTACTTATTCGCCTGTGCCGGCGAAATGGAAAAGTATCAGAATTTGTACTAAAAAATTTCTGATGAAAAAGAAATTTTTCTGAGATTGTGAGATGTTTTGTGACATGTATTGCATAGGTTTATGAATTTTATATTTTCCACTTTATAGTTTTAGATAAAAAGAATGAGTTAAAGTAAAATACAAGACAATAGTTGCATTATTATATGTATAATAGGGTCCATTATTACACATGTTGCCGGTCGTCATTTTGCTTTCTGTTGCCAAATAAGGGACGTAAATAGGATTTCACCTTCTTAGAAATTCATGTGCTTAAACGAGTTATAACAGTCTTTTATAAAAGTCTAGCATCAAAGGTGCCAGTGTGGTTACCTGAAATCGGAAACAATTAGTTACAACAAACAACTGGTTGCCACAAGTAAACGAGACTCAAAAAAATGCGGTAACTGGGCAGATGAAATATGTTGTAACATATTTTATTAGCTAACCAAGGGGCTATTGTTTTAGTTGGATCACTTTTCACGTATCAGATCACTTTTCAATTTTTTTTTTTTTTTATCTTTGCTTCAATTTTAGTTACATTTAGCTTAAATATATTCAATTTAATAATTAATCGTTTGCTTTAATTTTAATTACATGTAGCTGATATAATATTCAATTTAATAATTTGCCGTTCCTTTTGTTTTAATATCGAAAAAGTTTACTATTGTCAATTTCTCTATATTTCATACTTTAATTTTTATATTTAATTGAGCAATTTAATCATAATCTATATAAATAAAAATGTAATGTGTGTTTGTTGAAAGCCGCAAATCTCCGAAACTACTAGAGCATTTGATCTGAAATTTTGACATAACATTGCATTTTAATCTGGACGGGTTTTTATGTACTTATTTCATAATTCACTCTAAATTTTTTGAAATTTAATTTTTAAGTGATTTTTCGGTGTTATGACGTCATATGATGTCACGTTTGTCTCTGAATGCGAAAATTTAAACTTTACTCACAGTTTTTTCGGGATTATTACATGTTTTTACTATAATTGATTATCGATTGAATATTTATCTATTTTTTTGTTTTTTGATACTTAATTAGGATTATTTTTCGAATAATCATTTTTTTAATGATTATTCTTTTAACAACTAAAATTTCGTTTTGTAATTTTGGCAACATTCGGATAGTATTATCGCGGGATGTTTATGATTTTGTTTACAAATTACAACTTACTTTTTCAGTAATTTCACTCAGAATTTATTTATGAATGCAGTTTAGCGTAACCACTTGGCGAGATTTGAAAAATCGCCAAATTTAGCGATTTTTATGGCGGAGCCTGAAGCCTTATTCGAAAGGGTTGCCACGGCTAAAGCCACTTCAGTGGAGAGAAAGCATGGTAGCCACAATGGGCAAAATATCGCCAAACAATTCCTGTCGCCAAGTGGTTACGCTAAACTGCATTTTCACCATTTCTTTATTAGTATTATTAGTATTTTTACAAATCAAAACTTCGCACTCATAAGGGTAGTTCAGTTCTTCTTACTACAATTAACGTTAGAATTGTATTTTGGTAGTGTTATGTTACTCGTGTCATTAATGATACTTCCAGTTCTCTGTTACATTTTGAATGTAGACAGTCACCTTAATTATTTCGTGATACATTGCATTGCTATTGAGCTGTGTCTTTTATGATAGTGTTGATTTTGAAGAGTAAAGTTTATTTTTCATTGTTCTTCACTTAGTTTTTTGGAACAACTTCGCTATATGCCCGAAAGCCGCCATTTTGTTTTTTTTGCGACCAGTCATTTCTCGCCAAATAGTGGGTTAACTGGTTGCCATGTTAGGCCTGATCGCCCGATTTGGCGAAAAAAAAACGAAGGTTGGCGGTCAGGCATATACCAAAGTAGGGCCAGTTTTTTAATTGTTTTTCTTATTTCTCAGTGCAATTGGTGAGAATTCTGTTCTGTCAATTAATTTTCTTTTGAATTCAAACTATATAGTGAAATTGACCTGATTGGAGCGATATGTTGAAGTGGGATGAAACATTCTGTTTCCAATTGCGTCGGAATTGAGCTGTGTTGATTGATTTACGTTTGAAGTTAAATATTTTGTTAGTACTTTTTATTTTTTCCCTTTTTGTTCCTGTTTTTTTTTTTCCTTCTGTAATGTTTTGCAGTTTTATATGTTTTAAATTTGGCTTTCTTATTTTTAAGTGCAGTCAATCAGCTTTCAGTGTCTGTTACATTTTGAACGTAGGTAGCCACCTTAATTATTTTCACTTAGCAGTACATCTAGAAAATGGACAACGTGTTTATTTCGCAGCTGTAAATGTACAACAAATAGCCCTAAATCCACCAGCTACAACATTAACTGCTTTCTTCACGTTATTTCAGAATGATGCATTTGCGAAAACACTGTATATTCGGAAGTGCCTACTTATTACACATGGAATGCGAGTAGAAAAGTACTTGAGCGATGCAAACGAGGTGAGCAGGTCATAGGACAACCCCGCATATTTAAAGAAACGACTATTGGCAGGCTATACACTGTACATCCGAATCAGGATGAATGTTTCTTTCTACGTATGCTATTGGTTCGGTGTCTTTCCAACAATTGAGGACTGTCAATGAGGTTACACTTTCCGTAGTGCATGTCATGCTCTAAATTTATTGAAAAATGACTTACACTGGGATGTATATATTATTGATGCATGCCGCACCAAAAGCAAATTCGTGCATTGTTTGCAATCGTATTGATTGCCTGTTCTCCTTCATCTCCTACAAACTTATGGGAGAAATATAAATCACACATGGCAGAAAATATTCTTCATCGAATGTGCATGGAAAATTGTAATATGGGCATTGATTTCACAGCAGAACTCTATAATGAAGCTCTGATAATGATTGAAGATTTGTGTTTGGCAATTTCAAACAAAGTTTTCAATCAGTTGGGAATGCCATCACCAATTCGATCTGCTGCTGCTTCATTTGATGTAGAACTGTGTCGCGAGCAAAACTACAATATAATGGATCTTTTGTCCTATGTTTCATCAAATATTCCTAAGTTAACGCTTGAGCAAAAAGGCATTTATGATCAAATCATGCAAACTATCAATAGTGGGATTGGAAAAATCTTCTCAGATGCGCCTGGAGGAACTGGTAAAACATTTCTAATCAAATTGATTCTGGTACCAGTACGATCCCAAACTGACATAGCCTTAGCTCTTGCGTAATCAGGTACAGCTGCAACATTGTTACCAGGTGGAAGAACTGCTCATTCCGCTTTGAAACTGCCATTGAACAATCAAATCATTGAAACTCCCACATGCAATATTTCCAGAGCATCAGGCATGGGAAAATCATTGCAGAAATGCAAACTTATTGTTTGGGTTAAATGCACAATGGCACTTAAGAAATCGATTGAAGCTCTTGATCGATCATTACAAGATTTGCGTGGAAACACTAGACCGTTTGGGAACGCGTTAATATTGCTTGCAGGAGATTTCAGGCAAACATTACCTGTAATTCCTCGATCAACACCATCAGATGAAATAAATGCTTCTTTGAAACACTCTGCTTTGTGGCGACATGTGAAGACCTTGAAATTAACTACAAATATGCGTGTCCAGTTGCAAAATGATGGATCAGCTGAAATTTTCTCAAATCAATTGTTGGATATTGGAAACGGAAAGGTGCCAGTAGATTTGATCTCAGGGAAAATTTCATTGCCTCATAACTTCTGCAATTTGGTGACACCCAAAGAAGAATTGGTTGAAAGAGTATTTCCTGACATTCCAACCAATTTTAGAATCTCAGTTGGCTGAGTGAAAGTGCTATTCTTGCTGCCAAGAACAAAGACCAGCTTAACAACATCAATCAGTCTCGCATTCAAAATGAGACAGTCACCTATAAGTCTGTTGACACTGTTGTGGAAGTAGATGAAGCAGTGAATTACCCTACAGAATTTTTGAATTCACTTGATCTGCAGGAATGCCTTCCCACATACTGCAGTGTAAAGTTGGTGTGCCAATTATCATGTTGCGAAATATCAATCAGCCAAAGCTGCGTAATGGTACGCGGCTTGCAGTAAAAAAAATTAATGAGCAACGTCATAGAGGCAACAATTTTGACAGGACCTTTCAATGGGGAAGATGTCCTCATTCCTCGCATTCCTATGATACCAACAGATATGCCATTTCAGTTTAAAAGATTACAATTCCCGATTCGATTGGCATTTGCAATCACTATCAATGAAGCTCAGGGGCAAACTTTAGAATTGAGCGGCTTAGATTAAGAGGCAGATTGCTTCTCACATGGACAATTATATGTTGCATGTTCCAGAGTAGGCAAACCAGACAATCTATATATCTGCACTGAAAATGGAAAAACAAAGAATGTTGTGTACCCTGAAGCATTGTAAAATTAACCTTTTACCCTCAAGGACTCCAGAGTAGAGCCATTTCCAATTTGTGTATGATTTAACTGTTTAAGATTTTTTTTTAGTTTTGAGCTGTTTATCATTTCTATGTTTTTTACTATTTTATGAACTGCATGAACCTATTTATGTATTTTTGCATTTAATTTTTTATGATTATTTCATACTTATTTTTGTGAATTGCATTTGATTAATTTTTTCTTATGATTGTTTCTTATATATTTTTGTGGTATGCATTTATTTTGGTTTGCTACTATTTTATGAACTACTTGAACCTATCTATATATATGTATTTAATTTATTATGATTATATATTTTTGTGATTTGCATTTATATAATTTTTGCTTATGATTATCTCTTATATATTTTTGTGTTATGCATTTATTTTGGTTTATTAATATTTCTTATGTATTTTTGTGATTTGCCAATGCATTTCATTGCCGCATTGAATCTTTAAATTTTCTGAAAGAATGCCATCCCACATGCTGCAGTTGAAATTTAGCGTGCCAATTATGTTGCGAAATATCAACCAGCCAAAGCTGTGTAATGATACGCGACTTGCAATAAAAAATATGTATATATTTTAACTGTTTAAGACTGTTTTTTTTATTTAAATTAATGTAATTTTTTTTATCAGTTTTGGGCTGTTTATCATTTCTCTGTGTTTATTAATATTTTATGAACTGCATGAACCTATTTATGTATTTTTGCATTTAAGTTATTATTAAGATTAAATCTCTGTAATTAAACCACACTATCCATTAAAGAAAATTATGCCCTTTAAAAGATTCACAATTGGGTGGATGGACAAACTCTTTTCCTTTCATTTAACCAGACTGAGCCACAGCAACGCGTGGCAGGGAACAACTAGTTATATATATATACACTGGTTATCATAAATTAAGGAAAAATCACAAAAATAGCGATAACTCTTTCAAAAGTAAGCCAAACCGTGCAAAATTTGCATATGTTGTCCACTAAGAGTAGCTGAGTAAAATTGCAATATGCAAATTAGTGACGCTGCACTCGGCTTACGTCATCTGCCTGGAGCATAAAAGTCCAAGTTTGAGAGAAAGCACACAAATTTTACTGTGATTGCGACATTGAAAATCTGAGATAGCCAATTCGTAATAATGACCTCTAGGCATCATTTGCCTGAAGAACTACGATGGAGAGCCATCGGGAGACTAGAGGCAGGGCAGAGTCAATCAGAAGTGGCCAGATGGCTAAATGTGAGTCCATCTGTGGTTCATAGACTTTGGAGGCAATTTCAAACCACAGATTCGGCATCTAGGCGGTTCAGTCAAGGACGGCCAACTGTTACGACCAGTGCCGATGACCGATATTTGACATTAAGTGCACGCAGGAATAGAACCGCTACTCCGACACATCTTAGATCCTCTCTTGCTGCAGCCACCGGAAGGTTGGTGTCAACGTCAACTGTGCGCAGAAGGCTCCACGAAGGTGGTCTGTATGCGAGACGACCAGCCATTTGCGTGCCGCTCACATCACGCCATAGGAGAGACCGTTTGCAGTGGGCCCGACAACATGTCCACTGGACGTCAGATCAATGGAGGCCTGTTCTCTTTACGGATGAGTCCAGGTTTAGTCTAGAAAGTGACAGTAGACGTTATTTGATATGGAGAGAACCTGGGACCCGTTATCATCCATCAAACATCCGTGAAAGAGATGCATACGGAAGAGGCAGTGTCTGTGTTTGGGGAGGCATATCCTTAGGAGGGCGCACAGACCTCCATATCTTTCCAAGGGGAACCGTGAATGCTCAGGTTTATCGAGACAACATCCTTGATGCTTATGTGCGCCCATATGCCGGGGCGATTGGTGATTGCTTCCTGTTACAGGACGATAATGCAAGACCACACAGAGCTCGCATTGTTGATGATTATCTTCAACAGGAAACAATTACGCGCATGGAGTGGCCAGCTCGATCCCCGGGCTTGAATCCTATCGAGCACGTTTGGGATGCTCTAGGGAGGCGTGTATCTGCCATCAATCCGCCCCCTCAGACCCTTGCCGCGCTTGCATCTGCTTTACAAGAGCAATGGCTCTCACTTCCTATTGAACTGATAGACCGCATAATTGAAAGCATCACACATCGCTGTTTGTGCTGTATTGCTTCTAGAGGCAATCATATTCCATATTAAAGGTACTTTTTCTATTGCAAACCGATACTTCCAATTTGTTTATTTTATACATGTGCTAATTTCTATACTACTATTAATGTCTGATAATTTCTTTTTATGTTGTTTAATACCTTACTATGTGTTGTATATTGTGGGTAAGTTTCATAAAATTCCATGTGTAATTTCTTGAGTTATCGCGATTTTTGTGAATTTTCCTTAATTTATGATAACCAGTGTATATATATATATATATAAAGGCTCACCTTAGGTGATCAATCTGATCTTTTCAAAACTCTGCAAAGAACACTTAAATTTTTATTAAAATTTAAATTTTCTGATTAAGCAATAAATTATATTGCGGAATAATTTTTAAATTTCTCTAAAATACTTACCGCCATTTTTGTAGGTTGAATTTTATTCTTCTAAATTTCTTGAACCCATCTAACAATAAAGTTGATAAACATTTGTTTCAGTTTAAATTAGTAATGCTCGTTTTCTTTTTTTATTGTGTAACTAACAGGTCAATTGAAAAATCCCTGGCCTGACACGTAGATGGTGCTACTAGAATTAAATCCATATGTTTTTTAGTTAGCCCTAACCCTCAAAAGATGCGTGTATAAGTTTGACCGCTGTCGGATCATTAGTTTGGGAATTATAGCATTTTGAGTGAAGCAACTTTTGTTATTATGAAAAAAAATGGATAAAAAGAAATTTCGCGTATTGATAAAATATTGCTTTTTGAAGGGTAAAAATACAGTTGAAGAAAAAACTTGGCTTGATGCCGAGTTTCCGGACACTGCCCCAGGAAAATCAACCATCAAGGATTAGTATGCTAAGTTTAGACGTGGTGAAATGAGCATCGAAGACGGTGAACGCAATGTACGCCCAAAAGAGGTTGTTACCGACGAAAACATTAAAAAAATCCACAAAATGTTTTTGAATGACCGTAAATTGAAATTGAATGAAATAGCAGACACTCTAAAGATATCAACCGAACGTGTACTTCATATCATTCACGAATATTTGGGTTTAAGAAAGCTCTGTGCAAAGTGGGTGCCGCGCGAGCTCACTTTTGACCCAAAACAACAACGAGTTGATGATTCGGAGCAGTGTTTGAAGATGATCAAGCGTAATAAACCCGAGTTTTTGCGTCGATATGTGACAATGGATGAAACGTGGCTCCATCATTTCACTCCGAAGTCCAATCGACAGTCATCCGAGGGGACTGCACACGATGAACCCGCTCCAAAGCGTGGGAAAACACAACAGTCGGCTGGCAAGGT
>BMAW01054138.1:31418-68792 GCA_019974015.1 Nephila pilipes
CATTTGCAATCGTATTGATTGCCTGTTCTCCTTCATCTCCTACAAACTTATGGGAGAAATATAAATCACATGGCAGAAAATATTAATCGAATGTGCATGGAAAATTGTAATATGGGCATGATTTACAGTGAACTCTATAATGAAGCCTCTGATAATGATTGAAGATTGTGTTTGGCAATTTCAAACAAAGTTTTCAATCAGCTGGGAAATGCCATCACCAATCTGATCTGCTTCATTTGATGTAGAACTGTGTCGCGAGCAAACACAATATGGATCTTTTGTCCTATGCTCTTATCAAATATTCCTAAGTTAACGCTTGAGCAAAAAGGCATTTATGATCAAATTGCAAACTATCAATATGGGACAGCCTCAGATGCGCTCTGAGGAACTGGTAAAACATTTGAATCAAATTTGATTCTGGTACCAGTACGATCCCAAACTGACATAGCCTTAGTTTTGCGTAACGGTAGGTACAGCTGCAACATTGTTACCAGGTGGAAGAACTGCTCATCCCAGCTTTGAAACTGCCATTGAACAATCAAATCATTGAAACTCCCATATAATATTTCAGAGCATCAGGCGTGGGAAAATCATTGCAGAAAATGCAAACTTATTTGGGTTAAATGCACAATGGCACTTAAGAAATCGGATTGAGCCTTGATCGATCTATTACAAGATTTTGTAAAATTAGACCGTTTGGGGAACGCGTTAATATTGCTTGGTATGGTGATTTCAGCAAACATTACCTGTAATTCCTCGATCAACACCATCAGATGAAATAAATGCTTTGAAACACTCTGCTTTGTGGCGACATGTGAAGACCTTGAAATTAACTACATAAATATAAAGTGTCCAGTTGCAAATGATGGATCAGCTGAAATTTTCAAATCAATTGTTGATATTGGAAACGGAAAGGTGCTGCAGACGGATCTCAGGAAATTCTATTGCCTCATACTGCAGTGTAATTTGGTGACACCCAAAGAAGAATTGCTGAGTGAGTATTTCCTGACATTCCAACCACTCCTAGAATCTCAGTTATTGAGGAAAGTGCTATTCTTGCTGCCAAGAACAAAGACCGCTAACAACATCAACAATCAGTCTCGCATTCAAAAATGAGACAGTCACCTATAAGTCTGTTGACACTGTTGTGAAGTAGCTATGAATTACCCTACAGAATTTTTGAATTAATTTGATCTGCAGGAATGCTCTTCCCACATACCGCAGTGTAAAGTTGGTGTGCCAATTATCATATGTTGCGAAATATCAATCAGCCAAAGCTGCGTAATGGTACGCGGCTTGCAGTAAAAATAACATAACGTCATAGAGGCAACAATTTTGACAGGACCTTTCAATGTGGGATGTCCTCATTCCTGCATTCCTATGATAACAGATATGCCGCTTCAGTTTAAAAGATTACACTCCTGATTCGATTGGCATTTGCAATCACATCGTTTTCAGGGGCAAACTTTAGAATTGAGCGCTTAGATTTAAGAGGTGATTGCTTCTCACATGGACAATTATATGTTGTATGTCTAGAGTAGGCAAACCAGACAATCTATTCGCACTGAAATGGAAAACAAAGAATAAGTTGTACCCTGAAGCTTACTGTAAAATTAACCTTTTACCCTCAAGGACTCCAGAGTAGAGCCATTTCCAATTTGTATGATTTAACTGTTTAAGATTTTTAGTTTTGAGCTGTTTATCACTTATGTTTTTAATATTTTATGAACCACAAGGAACCTATTTATGTATTTTTGCATTTTTATGATTATTTCATAGTTTATTTTTAAATTGTATTTGATTAATTTTTCTTATGATTTATTTTTATATATTTTTGTGGTATGAATATTTTGGTTTACAATATTTTATGAACTACTTGAACCTATCTTATATATGTATTTAATTTTATTGTGATTATATATTTGATTTGCATTTATATAATTTCTGCTTATGATTATCTCTATATATTTTTGTGTTATGCATTTATTTTGGTTTATTAATATTTCTTATGTATTTTTAGATTTGGCTAAATGCATTTCATTGTCGCATTGAAATTTTAAATTGAAGATACATCCCACATGTTGCAGTTGAAATTTATGCGCTTAATTATGTTAAATATCAACCAGCCAAAAGTTGTAATGATACGCGACTTGCAATAAAAATATGTATATATTTTAACTATTTAAGACTGTTTTTATTTAAATTAATGTAATTTTATCAGTTTTGGGCTGTTTATCATTTCTTGTGTTTACATAATATTTTATGAACTGCATGAACCTATTTATGTATTTTGCATTTAAGTTATTATTAAGATAACCCTGTAATTAAAACCACACTATCCATTAAAGAAAATTATGCCCTTTAAAAGATTCACAATTGGGTGATGGACAAACTTTCTCATTTAATCATGACTGAGCCACAGCAAACGCGTGGCAGGAACAACTAGTTATATATATATATATATAAAAGGTCACCTTAGGTGATCAATCTGATCTTTTCAAACCTCCGCAAAGAATACTTTAAATTTTAAAATTTAAATTTTCTGATTAAGCAATAAATTATATTGGAATATTTTAAATTTCAAAATACTTACCGCCATTTTGTAGGTTGAATTTTATCTCTTCTAAATTCTTTGAACCCATCTAACAATAAAGTTGATAAACATTTGTTTCAGCTTATTAGTAATGCTCGCTTTTTTATTGTGTAACTAACAGGTCAATTGAAAATCCCTGGCCTGACACGTAGATGGTGCTACCATAACTTAAATCCATATGTTTTAGTTAGCCCTAACCCTTCAAAAGATGTGTATAAGTTTGACCGCTGTCGGATCGTTTGGGAATTATAGCATTTGAGTGAAGCACTTTGTATTATGAAAATGATAAAAGAAATTTCGCGTATTGATAAATATTGCTTTTGAAGGTAAAATACAGTTGAAGAAAACTTGCTTGATGCCGAGTTTCCGACACTGCCCCGGAAAACTCAAACCATCAAGGATTAGTATGCTAAGTTTAGACGGCAGAAATGAGCATCGAAGACGTGAACGCAATGTACGCCAAAGAGCGTTACTCACGAAAACATTAAAATCCACAAAATGTTTTGAATGACATGGAAATTGAATGAAATAGCAGACACTCTAAAGTATCAACGAACGTGTACTCATATCATTCACTGATATGGTTTAAGAAAGCCTTGTGCAAAGTGGGTGCCGCGCGAGCTCATTTTGACCCAAAAACAACGAGCTTGATGATTCGAGCAGTGTTTGAAGATGATCGCTGCAATAAACCTGGAGTTTTGCGTCGATATTGACCAATGGATGAAACGTGGCTCCATCATTTCACCTGAAGTCCAATCGTAGCAGTCATGAGGGGACTGCCACGATGAACCTGCTCCAAAGCGTGGGAAAACACACAGTGGCGGCAAGCGTAATGGCGTCGTATTGGGATGCAGCAATGAATATTTCATTGATTCTTTGAAAAGGAAGGACATCAACGCGACTATTCATGCGTTATTGGACCGTTTGAAGGACGAATCGTGAAATGGCCGTTCGAAGAAAGAGAGTGCTTGCTTCACCAAGACAATCACCGTGTCACAAGTCAGGAAAACGATGGCAAAAATCCATGAAATGGCTTCGAATTGCCTCATCCATCGTATTCTTACAGATCTGGCCCACGACTACTCTTGTCTCAGATCTCAAAAGAATGCCTCCAAATTTTCTTGAATGATGAGGATATGAATATGAGGCCTATTTTAAGCAAAGGTCAACTGTGCTACAAAATGGCATCAAAAGTTGAGGTGCTATACATAAGTGTATCACCCTTGAAGGGAATTATGTTGAATAAAAACTACTTTGCAAAAATGTAAGTTTTACTTGGTAGGCCGGGGACTTTCAATCTGACTTAGATATCGAGTATGTGAATCAATAATTTAATGCATTTTGCGATAGACGGTTAATCATTTTGCCAAGGACCCTATGCCTAGTTAAGTGCATTTAAATATGCTAACCTCATGTTAATTAATAAAACTCTTTCAGTATACCACTAATATGAAATTTACCCTATGGTTAGCAAGTTCTTTTACTTTAGCTTGGGTTGGGACTTATTCCGTCACTTAAAGAATCATCTTAACACTTAGGACTTTTTCAGTGTCATCTACAATGTTTAATAAATATTTAGACCACATCCCTAAAAAGGAAGAATAATTGTGCAATCCCTACGTTATTTATTTGTTAATACGATTATTAAAATGAAAAGCATTTTATTTTATACTTTAGAGTGTACAAATAATATTACTTGAAAACAAGCATTTAGATAATATTTTTATCAGTGTTTTAATATTAAATTAGCTATGATTTTCCTTTCTTTAAAAATTGTTCAAAATTTGGACACCTATTTCTTGCATAAATGCTCGTGTGTCGACAGGCAATAATCACTGCTGCAACGCCCCGACATTGAATGAAAGAGATTGGAGTCTAAGTTCAAGGATGTGGTAGCCACTCTTGCCCACAATATCGCCAAAATTGATTTAGTGTAGTTGCAGGTGGTGTATGCTAGGCCACATCGTTCTCCAATCATGGACCACAATTTAGCGATAGGCGATGATTAGGAGAACAGAATTGCTGGGCAGTAGTGGAATCTGGTAGATATTCAAATTTGAACATTGCATGCCATGTATGGTCACACATTGTGTTGTTGAAAGGTAAGTGAAGGGGCCCGGCTATACCTGAAGTAAGGCCGCGCTGTTATTTGAGAACTATACCAGAGGACCTCAGTGGTTTGCCTTTGGGTATACGGCATCAGAATCCACGAGGCACCCCTTGTAATATTTTCTTCCATGGGGCTTACTGTCTTGGTAAATATCAGACCACCTCCGTTGAAACCCTCAGCAACCCTTTCTATTTTCAATCCTCATTGTCAAACTTTATCCTTTTCCCATTTTTCAAAACGTCTGTCCACAGTCACAACTTATTTGACGCAGCATAGTCACATTTGATCTTTGAGCAATTAAATTTCATTTGTACTCCTCAAAACTGCATTATGTTAAATTTTATAAGTTTGGATCATTTATTTATGGTATTGCATTTTGAGGGCCAAGTGCGTGAAACACTTTTCCTTCCATATAAAAAAACATCGTGAAGATTCAGCCGTATAATTACAAATTTTTGCAAATGCTAAACTTATGATGAGAACAAATGTGTTGATCTATGTTAAAACGCAGGATAAAAGGGAAGCGAAGGCGATAGCCAGCAATTGGTACCTGTCACCTACAGATCCAGGTAGAACGCTGTTCGAGAAGCTTTGAACAGGAGATATATGTGGAGAAAGAGATGTCCTGGCATGACAACACTGGATGACAGTCTGGCAATCGACGATTATACGAGGCTCAAATTGTCGGCTTTGTTCAGCTGGTTAGTTTTAACGTCGTATCACAGCCAAACGCTCGTAGATGCGAACTGTGCCCTGAATTTGACTAGAGTATTCGAAAACAAAATGGGTACGCAAAAGACCTGTCACTTCAGTTACATACTATAGAATGTCGATCGACGCATTGAAGCGAGATCAGGTGCCGGCAGTTACACTACTGTTTTGGCATTACTAATGTACAGAAAGCTTCGAATGCTTCAATATAGGAGAACAGTTTCACAACGATTGGCTGAAAAGTGGCTTTGCTATTATAGCGATCCTTCACTAACATGTGCACTGCTCAGTCAGCCCACTGATATAAAACATTGTGATGATACCAGAATCGCCACTTTAACGATTTAATTGCAACAATGAGTATAGTGCGAATCCTGGTTTGTTTTACTAATAATAGTCGCCCGATGAGAGTCTTGAAGCGTCGGGAATAGAGCCAATCCACCTAATGCAAATTAATAAACCAATCAATCAATCTACTGATTCCGATTTATTGTATTGTTACCAAGTCGAACTCTGTTCAGAATAGTCAATTGAAAGTCCTGCCTACCATAGTAAAACACATTTTTGGCAAAATTAAGTTTTATCTTCAACATAACTCCTTCGGGTGTCACATCTATAGAACCCTCCAACTTTTGGATACCATTTTGTAGCAGTATTTGCCTTTGCTTCAAAATCCCTTGAGTTTCTCGATCAATCATTTTCATCGAAGAAAATTTTCCAGCGAGCATTCTTTGAGATCTGAGAACAGAAATAGTCAGTCATAGGATCTGAAGAGATGATCGAGGGCTACCGAGTAATATTCATGGATTTTGCCATCGTTTTCGCTGACTCTCGAGACAGGTGCATCTGTCTTGGTGAAGCAGCACTTTTCTTCAAATGCGGCCATCCGGCGATTTCTCCTTCAACGGTCCAACTAAGCTGCTGTAATAGTCGCTGTTGATGAACCTTCCTTTTAAAGAAGCGAAATTATTCCATGCGCTTCCAAATCACAGACGCCATAACCTCTGCCAGCTGACTGTTGTTTTTCCCACGCTTTGAGAGCGGCTATCGTCAGTGTCCTGGATGATGCTAATGATTGACTTCGGAGGAAATGATGGAGCCACGTTGCTTCATCATTAATACCATCGACGCAAAACTCGGCTACATGCTTGATCTTCAAACACTGCTCCGAACCCATCAATCTGTCGTTGTTTGGGTCAAAAGTGAGCTCGCGCGGCACCCACTTTGCACAGAGCTTTCTTAAACCCAAATATTCGTGAATGATAATGATGTAATAATGTTCGGTTGATATCTTTAGATGCTGCTATTTCATTCAATTTACATTTACGGTCATTCAAAATCATTTTTGATTAGTTTTAAATGTTTCGTCTAACAACCTCTTTGGGTAACTCACCGTCCCGTGTCATTTCACCATCGTCTAAACTTAAGATACAACTTCTGATGGGTTGATTTTCTGCGCAGGATCCAGAAACTCTGGTGACATCAAGCCAAGTTTTGCTTCAACTGATTTTCCTCGAAGTGCCAATATTTTATCAACACGCTAAATTCTCTTTATACATTTTTCACAATAAAAAAGTCTCCTTCACTGAAATGCTATAATTCCCAATCATCCGACAGCAGGTCAAATTATATACGCATCTTTGAGATTAGGGCTAACTAAACACATATGGATTTAATTTGTAGCGCTATTGTGTCAGCCGGACTTTCAATTGGCCTTACGATTAGGACACCGTGGTAGATTTTCTCAATTTAGATGCCTGTGGTTTTGTGTATTCACTGAAGAGCCTGCCGGTGACCTCTAGCGATGCTATTGCTCAGGCTTTACCATAGATTAAATTAGCTGTCAAATGGCTTTGTTTATTAATTTCGGACATATGGTCAAAGACTTCATTTTAAAACTATCAGAAAGTTTTCATATGTTTGATGTCTGCTTTCACCAACAATGAGTAATCTCGAAAAATACACTAGAGTGCAAACCTTAGCAACTTTTCAGATTGTACCGAAATCTGGAAAAATCAACTGCGTGACAAAATTGCACTACATACACAATGTAACACTTAAAGGTTGATGAATGAGTAGAGGTACAGTCTTGCTACCAGGCATCTTCCTGTGAGATTCTCACACAATTCTGATGCGCGATTTAAATCAGAGAGCAAAGTTGCATAGCTTGCTTGTAGATATTCTTCACTTTTAGAAACTCCAAGAGATTCTAATGTGACTGCATTATCACACATAAAAATAAAGTATGGACCAATGGCACCGCGAACAGAAGCATGTTTGGGAGGATAAACTCATCGTAGTTGATCTCGCGGTGAGCCAATGTTGAAAACAGTGCAGCCCGCTTCCGTCCATTCATCAATGTCTCCTAACAGCACCCGTGACCATTCCAACAGTCTCTTTCCTGAGTTAGAGGCATGAAATCGTGTCTCCCCTCCTCTATTTTACGGAGCTGACGCTTCAGACTGGACATCCGACTCTCATCGGTTAAAGAACTGGACCCATTGATGATATGCCTCATCTTTGTGTTCTTGACACCGCGTGAAAACGGTTTCGCTAATGGCTGCTGTTAGGATATACAATGTTCAGGACGACACAAGCTGAGCCATTTTATGCAGACGTTCCACAGTAATGGGTGATACTGTTAGTGTAATTATATGGCACACTTATTATTTGTAATATTTTATATTAGTTCTGCACAGTTAATAGAATTAGAATGATAAAGATAGAGTTAAAAGATATCTTTATTAATTATCAATTAAAGATCTAAGAGATATATGGAAGTATTTAAATATGGAGGCAATATTTTACATACTTTGATGCAGCTGAAAGAGTCCAATGATGCTTAACTATTTAGAATCCCGAAGATAGGACTAACAATGAATGAATTGTCATTGGTTTAATTAGCACATTATTGGTGAAACCAATTGAAATATACAAGAGTGTATTTATTAAAAGGACGACACAAAGTAAGTGAAACCTTTGACAATTTTTAACAGTTATTCGATTTAATCAAATATATGTCGGATATTGCGCTGAGTAAAGATCCCATTATTCATGAGAGAATTATTCTGGCATTAACGTACTCAGTTACAAGAACTGGCCATTGAAGAGAATTTCATTGATAATGTTTTGATTTATCAGCAGTAGAATATGCTTCTATGAATGGAAAGAAATTCACGCTACATATTATTTGAAAATCTAAAGTTCTACAGAGTCTCGCAAGCATTTATCAAATGATGATAGAGTTAATTAAGTAGTTATGTGATTTTGAGGAAAGTTGCATAAATTTAAAAGGAATATTATCCTGCATAAAATGTGTTCTAATAGTAGAAATAATCATTTTGCAAAGGTTTACAACATAAAGATTTTGAAACTTAGTAAAGTGCATGGGTTAAATGATAACAATGCAAAATTTAGAATAATTATGGAAAATCAAAGTGACACGTTGAATGTGATGCTGATAAAAAGGTCCTTTTCAAATAGCACTGGAGCAAATGTATATACAAACGATTTCTAGTGGTGTATCATCCACTGAACAAACTCTAAAAGTGAGAACGGAAGTACTTCAACCATTAGGTATGCATAGAGAGCGAAATAAACTTGAATGATAAAATGCATTGTTGAATTTATTGTGACAATAAATATTCTCGACCATTAATTGATTATAGAACATCGAAAGCAATGAAGCTACTCACTATTGAAGACGATGAATCTGAAATTGTAAATCAAATAAATGTAGATGAGTATCAAACTGTTTTAGATAAGGATAAATGCCCAGTGAAACTAGTTCTGAAAGTTATTCATCTATCAAACTTCAGTCATAGCGATGAAAGAACACCTAATGGCTCAAGAGTGTAAAGCAAGATGAATTTTGACTATAATGTATGGAGAATCGAAAGTTCTTAATCGACACCTAGGTCAGTAAGCTGTGAATGCCGAAAATCAGACAGATTGATTCGATTGAGCCTCAAATTCCACGGAGCTAAATAAAGCTCTTTAAGGCATGTATCATGACATCAGAGGAAGTTCAGAAGTTAAGAACTCTACAGTATTTAGTAAATAGACTTAAAATATGTATGTATTGGATACGAAATTGATGAAGAATCTAGTCTCATGACGACACAACACCATTTGAAGATATTGTTTTAAGATTAACTATTTGGCTTAAAAGTAGCAGTAGAGAGATATTTCAAATGAAAATGAGAGGCCTTTGAGAATATTCCAGGTCTTATAAATTGCAGACGACATTGTAATCCATGGCAAAATGAAAGGGAACATAATAAAATCTTTCAAAATTAGAAAGATATAAATAACAAACAAACAAAAATTATGAGCTCAAGTGCGATGAACAATATATGAGTCATAAAATTTTATGTTGAATCTGACCAGATATAGGAAACTTAAGTAATGATGAGAGAACCATCCCATGTAGACGAATTTGCAAGATTTTGAATGTCAATTATGTAAATTTATTTCCGGATGTCGACTACCACATCATCAGTTCCGAGACTAACCCAGAGATGGTATAGTGAACCAGTAACCAGGTCTTTCTAAATATAACTGTTCGAACTGAATACTTTCCCATCCGAAACCACGTGACTCCTGCCAGAGGACGCTGTTGTTTGAGTGAGCAGCGTCAAAAGAACACTTGAACTTGAACTATGAACTAAGAACGAGAGAGAACGCTTTTGCTCTATTATGTAACCTGTTGTGTCTTGTAGTGATGTAACTGTAGTAATTAATATTAATATAATTATTTACAAGGAAAAGGAGTCTTCATTTGAATAGATGATGAGTTTATTTTCACAACTAAAAGAATTAAAACACCAGCTCTCGAACGACAGAAAAGGTATGTCAAATTTTGATATTCTTAATGAATTATTGACATACCTAATTCTGAAAAACGAGAAACTTAATTTTAATATTATTTGTTCGTTTTGACATGGCACCTCGCTGGATTAGAGCTTGTGTTTAAAATTTGAATATACAAATATAAGAGATTGAAGTGATATATTTGAATATATTTTGATTATCATATTTGATAAATTTGATAGATAAACAGGCCACCGAAAACCGAACTAATTCAGTTATGCAAAAGAAACAGAACAATAAGAACGTTGCACAAACTATTTCTAAAATTGAATTAGAAATTAAAACGCGAAGTAACTGCTGAAGAGAGCGAAATTGAACTTATATAGAACAATTAAATGATAAAATCGATTTCTCAAATTACTTGATTCTGATAGAAGGTTATTGAAACCTGAGGATCTGACAAAGAATTTGAATCACAAGAATATCGTGAAAAATCTGAGATTCAAAGCACAACATTTCAAGTAGTTTAATCAAAATAAAGATATTCACGACCTCCCAATCCCCAATTATTCATCACATGAAAAGGAAAAACAAATAATCAACGTCAAACAACGAATAATGATCCCAAAATTTTCTGGTAATATAAATGAATGGCTTACATTTTGAACTTCACGAAACGTCGATACATAATAATACATCTTTAGACGACGTTATAAATCAATTATTTAAAAGCCCATTTAACTGAACAGCTTTGGAAACTATCGGCTTCTATTTCACGAAAATTACAAAGTTATTAATTTGTTAGAGCAGAGATTCGGCAGAAACTTTACACACCCATATGAATCAGTTATTAGAAATCTCCCACTTAAGCGTTCAAATGACGTAAAAGTTTGCGGCAACTATTTGATAAAATTCAGATTCATATTAGAAGCTTAGAACTATTAGGTCGCATCAGATACTTTAGTACTTATTATCCTCAGTATCAAAAGCACTGCCAAATGATATAGTATTTGAATTTCATAAAGAATGGAGGAGAATATTCTGCAAATGATTTAATAGAATTTTAAACAAGCAGATTATCGCGAAGAAAGACGGAGTTACATAAAAGAGATTCAAAATACACCTTCATATCCCACGAAGTGTTAATACCGTGAGTTGGCAAAGCGAAACCAAGTTTCGAGAGGAAAGCGGAGCAGATGTCAGTCATGTTTGTTTATAATTCCGCAGCGAAATTTGGAGTGTCTGTTCTGTGAAGACTCATCTCACACTAGTATTAGCTGCGAATTGGGAAAAGTTGCCTGAACAGCGCAAATCGATGTTGCTTAAAAAGGGTTTTCGTTTTGCAGTATCAAACCGACATAAGTTTTTGAAAACAAGTAAAATGTACTTGATTTGCGGAAAGACATGCTGATATTATGTTACGAAGAAAATAAACATTTTAAAAAGAGAATCCTGAATTAAAGGAAGTTATTGAAACACTAGCGCTTGAATAATAGTTAATTCTAGGGAAGTTTATCTTCAGACTTTAATAGTTTATATTAAAGAAAATAATTTGAAACATTTGATTAGGTTTATAATTGATATGGGTAAAATAGACCATATTACAAAATTTATTATGGGAAGATGAACTTAAAGGAGATGAGGAAACTGTAAATCATGGTTTATTCGGAGGAATCGAACACATCGAAAAGCATCAAAGATATAATATTAATCTTCAAATGTTGACAGCTATAATTGTGAATTAGAAGTTTTAATGAAAGAAAAAGCCTTACCTAGAATGAATGATGATAATTGTTTGAACAATTAAAAGATCTAGGTATTTTAAAGAGTGATGCAATGATAATGAGAAATCTTTCTTATGAGAAAATCTGTACAGAATTAATTGCTGATTGAGCCGATTATGGAAATTGTTAACGGGAATGCATCTTCAGGAGGTTTTTGCCGTCTACACTCTTAGGTGGACTATAATGGCAAATCTGATATAAAAGCCCCACTACAAATAGCTCACTGTTAGTATTGACACTATTGCAAATGAGTAAAATTACTGATCTCTGGAAGTTAGACACTTTGGGTATAGACGATAGTAGCGAAAACGCCTAAAACAGAGACCCAACAACTTGCTTGAACATTTCAGAGAAACCGTTAGCAGAGACAATTCTGACAAATATAAGGTGAATCCATTGGTTAGATGGACATCCTCCTTACATGATAATAAAGAGATGGCCCAAAAGGGCTAAGAAATACAGTCTCGATCCCCGAAATCAATAAATCAGTTAAAAGATTAAGAAGTTTAATCAGTGGAAAGAGAAGGTCATTGAACAAATTAATCAGAACAATGACATTTCTAAAGGCATAGTGTACATTATTCACACAGAGCAGTATTTAAAGACATAACAACTAAGGTAGAAGAGCTTTAAATGGATTTGCAATGAAACTCAAAGACTCAATGTTGTCTATAATTGTGTTTCAAACTTAGACTTGTATCGGAGTTCGAACATTTTAGATCAGAATCTCAAAGATTTCTGAAGCCATCTAAATTTGAATTACGAATGGAACAATAATTACATTTTGAGTTAAATGAATTTGTACAAGAAAGGATTAGAAAAGAAGTACCGGTTTAGGTCATGTAGAATTTGAGAGACGACACTTTTGCCTTGTGAACGGATTAAAACAGAAAACGAGGGTGAACCAATAACCAAAAGGAAAATTCTGTCTTTGGGACACCGGCTATTTTATCCAGGGTTCACTTTACACCATAAAATTAATCCCTAAATTGTTTTCAGGAATGCTGGAAATTGGGAATCTCTTGGGATTCAAAATTACCTGAAGATGTCATTAAAGTATTCCATAAATGGAAAGAGGAGTCAATTTTCTGGAGTTACTCTAGCTCTGTATTGATCAAGAAAGAAACTCTTGATGACTTTTTGTGACCAACCGAGTTAAAGAAAACGAAAACTGTGCCCATTGGAACTGATGGAGAAACGTCCTCAACAAGGACAAGGTTCCAGGATACACCTGAGAATCATCCAGAAGGACTGATACTCCTAAGAATAATCCAGATGGACTGGATACTCCTGAGAATCATCCAGAAGGACTGGATACTCCAAGAATAACAGATGGACTGGATACTCTGAGAATCATCCAGAAGGACTGACGTTCCTGACTTCCCTCGCTGCCAGAGCTGACGGATAGTTCACCACCATCCAGATTCAGTCTAAAGTGTTGAGTTTCTATTCTCCCAAACTCAACAGGGGAGTGTTCCGAACTGAATACTTCCCATCTGAAACCACGTGACTCCCGCCAGAGGACGCTGTTGTTTGGAGGAAAGCAGTCAAAACAGAACACTTGAACTGAACTAGAACGAGGAGAGAACGCTTTTGCTCATTATGTAACCTGTGTCTTGTAGTGATGTGTAACTGTAGTAATTAATATTATATATACTCTTATTTACAAGGAAGAGAGTCTTCATTTTGAATAGATGATGAGTTTATTTTCATTGCAACTAATAGAATTAAAACACCAGCTCCCGGAACGACAGAAAAGGTATGTCAAATTTGATATTTTAATGAGTAATACATTGGACATATTTTAATCTGAAAAAACGAGAAACTTAATTTTAATATTATTTGTTTTTTGTTTCTTGACACTAACCTTTGCTTGAAACGTGTCAAAATTTTAAGTCGATCGGACCAGAAACAGCTGAGTTATCGAGGTTGGAGTAAAGTCGTTTTGTAGTTTGTTTAAAAAATGGAAAAAACCGAGTTTCTCGTGTTCTGATAAAACATTGTTTTTTAATGGGTAAAAACACCGTGCAAGCGAAACAATGGATTGAAAAATGTTACCCGGACTCTTGTCCATCAAAAGCAACGATTTGTCGGTGGTTTGCCGAGTTTAAACGTGGTCGTACCGACACAAATGACGCGGAACGCTCGGGTAGACCTGTGGAAGCCGTTACACCGGAAAATGTGAGTGAAGTGACAATAATTATAATGAAAGATCGTAAAGTGAAGCTCCGTGAGATTGCTGAGATGACACAGATATCATATGGAAGTGTATTTACTATCCTTCATGAAAAATTGAGCATGAAAAAGGTTTTTTCCAAGTGGGTGCCGCGATTGCTTTCGATGGAACAAAAACAGCAACGAGTCGATGATTCAGAAAGCTGTTTATCGCTATTTACTCGCAACAAAAAAGATTTCTTGCCTCGTTACGTGACCATGGACGAAACATGGATACATCACTACACTCCAGAGTCGAAGCGGCAGTCATCTGAGTGGCGCACAGCTGGCGAAAGCCGTCCGAAAACGCAGCAGTCAGCTGGCAAAGTCATGGCGTCAGTTTTTTGGGATACGCATGGCGTGATTTTCATTGACTACCTCGAAAAAGGTAAATCGATCAACAGTGATTATTATATTGACTTGCTGGTGCGTTTGAAGGAGGAAATCGCAAAAAAACGACCGCACAGTCTCGGGACTTATTGATCCATGTGTTAACTCAACCATTAAGGCAGATTTGAAGCAAAATGCTTCATGGATTTGGAGTGAAAACCAATAAGAATTTTTCTATCAATTTAAAAAATTATTGACTTATATTCCTACGCTTCAAATCTTTGATGTCACTAAATATATACAGATTGAATGTGGATTGGTGCCGTATTATTCCAAGATCCTTCTGTCATATCATATGCCAAACGCCCATTGCATCCAACTAAAAAAAACTAAGCTAAAATTGAAAAAGAAATGCTTGGAGTAGTCTGGAGTTTTGAGAAATACCATCATTATGTGCATGGACGAGAAGTAACAGTTTATACAGGTCACAAGCTACTTGGATTGTTAAAAACGCTGCTTCACAAGATACCCAAACGTTTCCAAACTATGTTCATGAAAACTCAAAAATATAATTATGAGTTGATATACAAACTTAGCAAAAACATTTATATTCCAGATACACTCTCTAGAGCTCCTTTGAAAAAACTCCAGAATCATCTAACAGCATTGATGATATACTTAACAGTGTAAATATTTTGCTTAAAAGAGGATACTGTGCATGGAAAGATTTATTGAGCATTCCAATGCAGATGGAGAAATGGTGGCATTAAAAGATACGATTTTCAAAGGTTGGTTTTTGGATTAAAAAAAGAGACAACTCATTACTGATAAGACCCGTTTTGATTATAAAGATGGATTTATGAGGAGTTGTGTAGTCAGGGATGAAATAATAGTTATTCCTGAGAAATTAAAAAAGAGTTAAAGGAAAACGTCCGTTTAGGACATCGAGGCATTATTTTTTGTTCGAAAAGAGCTCGTGAACTAGTGTTTTGGCAAGGATTCTTCAGCAATTCAACAATTAGTAAGTAACTGCCCTATATTCGTATGTCTAGAAGAGACAGAGTACAGTGACAAACTGGCTCAAGAGCCTTTCAAAGGGCATGATGTTCCAGACAGACCATGGCAAAAAAAGTTGGAGCTGACATTTTCCAGCTGAAAGACAGACTTATCTAGTTTAAGTAGATTACTTCAGTCAGTTTATAGAGGTAGATTTCTTTCCAAATACTACCTCCTATACAGTAATAAACAAATTAAAACACCATTTTGTAAAATAGGGAATTCCCTAACGTAGTTGTGACAAGTGGTTATAATCCGCCTGTCTCGCCGCTTCAATCTAAGGAATTCAACCAGTTTTGTAAAAACTGGGATATTATACACAAGCAAACAAGCCCACACAACAATAAATTGAATGAACAAGCTTAATCAGCTGCAAAAATTGCAAAAAATATGAAAAAGGCTGCAGCTGTGAAGGAAGATCTTTATTTAGGATTATTAAATTACAAGAATGCACCTCTTGAAGACATTAGTAAGAGTCCTGTTCAGTTATTTGGAAAACGAACAAGAACAATAGTTCCAACCATCTGCAAGCTGTTTGAATCTAGTTTACATAATTATCAAAAAAGTGAAAGAAGCTAAAAAAAGAAAAGATACAAAATTTCACAAAGCATCCTAGATCTGAACTTCCGATGTTAAAATTAGGAGACAATACTTTTATAAGTCCATATCAGAGAGGACTGCCTGGAAAACAAGGGATTGTTACAGAAGTTATAACTTCTAGAAGAGTTGAAGTTACAACTGATGAAGGGAAGAAATACATAATAAACAGATTGCTCTTTAGAAAACAAAATAGTGAGGATAAGGAACCCACAACGAAGGCATCTGTTGAAGATTACACTGAAAGTGCAAATTTACCATCGAATGAGTTCTCACCATATTGTACACACTCAGGAAGAGTTGTCAAGCAGACAGAAAGACTTAACTTATAAATTTTTTGAACTACATCCATTCCAGCTATTTATGCGATTAAATAGCTAGATTAAATTTGATTCATATGGTAACACTCATTACTTGTAATATTGTATGTTGGTTCTGAAAACAGTTAGTAGAATTAGTATGTAAATAAAGATAGAGTTGAAAAAGATACTCTATTGCCTTTATTAATTGATAATTAAAGATCTAAGAGATATAACAGGTCAACTGAAAAGTACCCGGCCTGACACATAGATGGCGCTACTTGAATTAAATCCATATGTTTTTTAGTTAGCCCTAACCCTCAAAAGATGCGTGTATAAATTTGACAGCTGTCGGATCATTAGTTTGTGAACTATAGCATTTTGAGTGAAGCAACTTTTGTTATTGTGAAAAAAAATGGATAAAAAGGAATTTCGCGTGTTGATAAAATATTGCTTTTTGAAGGGAAAAATACAGTTGAAGCAAAAACTTGGCTTGATGCCGAGTTTCCGGACACTGCCTCAGGAAAATCAACCATCAAGGATTGGTAGGCTAAGTTTAGACGTGGTGAAATGAGCACCGAAGACGGTGAACGCAGTGTACGCCCAAAAGAGGTTGTTACCGACGAAAACATTAAAAAAAAATCCACAAAACGATTTTGAATGACCGTAAATTGAAATTGAATGAAATAGCAGACACTCTAAAGATATCAACTGAACGTGTACATCATATCATTCACGAATATTTGGGTATGAGAAAGCTCTGTGTAAAGTAGGTGCCGCGCGAGCTCACTTTTGACCAAAAACAACGACGAGTTGATGAATCGGAGCAGTGTTTGAAGATGATCGAGCGTAATAAACCCAAGTTTTTGCGTCGATATGTGACAATGGATGAAACATGGCTCCATCATTTCACTCCGAAGTCCAATCGACAGTCATCCGAGTGGACTGCACACGATGAACCCGCTCCAAAGCGTGGGAAAACGCAACAGTCGGCTGGCAAGGTTATGGCGTTTGTATTTTGGGATGCGCATGGAATAATTTTCATTGACTACCTTGAAAAAGGAAGGACTATCAACAGTGACTATTACAAAGCGTTATTGGACAGTTTGAAGGACGAAATTGCCGAAAAACGGCCGCATTTGAAGAAAAAGAAAGTGCTGCTTCACCAAGACAATGCACCGTGTCACAAGTCAGTGAAAACGATGGCAAAAATCCATGAATTGGGCTTCGAATTGCTTCCTCATCCACCGTATTCTCCAGATCTGGCCCCCAGCGACTATTTCCTGTTCTCAGATCTCAAAAGAATGCTCGCTGGGAAGAAATTTTCGTCGAATGAAGAGGTGATCGCCGAAACTGAGGCCTATTGTGAAGCAAAGGACAAATCGTACTACAAAAATCGTATCGAAAAGTTGGAGGGTCGCTATAATCAGTGTATCACCCTTGAAGGGAATTATGTTGAATAAAAAAAACTAATTTTGCCAAAAAAAAATGTATTTTACTATGGTAGGCCGGGGACTTTTCAATTGACCTGTTAGAAGTATTAAAGCTGATAACTGCTATCTAATTGCCGTAATAAGCTGCTGAGCAATTTTCCTGATATCTGGTTCCGGTCTTTTTTTGTGTGCAGAATGATATATCGGTTATCACTTACCGTTGCTATCCCCGGTTGAGCGCCGCAAATCTTTCTTGCAGCTATACTTGTCATTTGGAAGGATTTCCAAATTGTTGAAATTATACTCTTGTCAATTCCAAACTCTTGTCCAACACTCGTCAGACTGCGCCTCTCTTCAAGTTTGCCGATCATTCTATCATGTGTAAAGGCATCCTGGTGGTTCTTTGAAGTCATTATTGCACGAACTATTTCCCTTTAACTTGCATAAAATGTCTGGAAATGTTTCCTTTTTTTCTTCTCTTTGTTACTTTTGCATTGAGCGCGTGCACTCCACAAGTGCGTTTGAGTGCCGTGCCGTCCATTCTGAGGTTATAGTGTTGATATTTGCATATGCATCACCTTTCTAGCGAACTGTCTTTTCACTGTACTAGTCACTAAAAGCCATTTTCAACAATTTCATAGTTGTATGCTGAAAAATGTATCGGTTGTTATAGTTAGTTTGGTTTTATTACGTCGCACTAGAAGCCACATGGAGGTTATTGGAGACATACATTGTAATGTTGAACTTCAATCAAGTAAGACTAAGTATATAATTGATAAGAGTATAATTGATTAAGATGATACCTGAGCTGGCACCCTCCCTCTCCTAACTTCCACAACACACGAAACTTAAGTTTTGCATGTTAGTGTAAATCCTAATAAATTTCTCCGAAATTTTTTTATTGGATTGGAATAAAGCATGCATAAAAATAAATTCATTTTATGGTAGCAATATTATCATTTCTCTTAAAATATATTTAACTTATCAATTTGTCGTTTGCTTGCGTTTTGATATCTGAAAATAATATTAATGAGCATTTCGTTATTTAAACATTAGCTTTAATTTTATTATTTAATGGAATCATTGTTCTTAAAAATCGTTAGTATCTTTAGTTGCAAAATCTGTTCCTTCCAACGCTTTGCATAGAACAATTTGTTTCAACTCTAAATTCTATTTTTTCCCCTTATTTTGGATAAATCTATAATTTATTCCAGCTTAACCAGAACAACATAAGCAATAGGAAATTTGAAAAATTTTCAAGTAATTTTCGTTGTAAAAACACAATCGAATTCCTCACACATGACGATTTAGAGGTTGGGGGGGGGAGCGATATCTTAAATCAACAGCTTCGAGAAATGAATTTTATCTCATGAATGAGTACTTGAAATGACATTAACTTATCGATATTCTTTTCAGGTAAAAGTGCGCATAATAAGATTTAACATGAGATGCTTAAAACTCGGATGTTACACGAGTAAACCAATCACAATTCACTTCCGAATTCTGATATTTCGTATTGACCATGCGCAGATTGTGAATATTTTCATCTTCCATGTAAAATGTAAACAAAGCAACGATTCGGAGTACTTTCTGTCAGCACTTTTTCGTTAATGATACTAATTAAGTGCATGTCATCCTTTCGTAGAATTGTTTGTTTTTATAATTTGTTAGGCATTTTTTCAATATACTGAACAATTTTAATTGCTGAAAAAAGTTTTTTTGTGTGCAAAATATTCATCTTATAATGTGTTGTTCTTAATGATTTTTGATTCTTGTTACACATTGCGAAATTTCTCAAGATAAATAATTTAACGGCAAAGCATGTAATAAATGTAAATAAATTATAAAATGAGCCTTTATATAAGAAATTTTTTTCTGGTCTCCCGGATGTAACGGGGACTGAAAAACAAGAGTAACATGTATTTTTTCTGTGGTTATACTACTTTAAAAAATATTATTAGAATGTAAGGGGTGAATTGTTACTTCTTGAGAAATGAGGGCAAATTACACAATTATGTTACTGGTATAAGTAGAGGATATAATTTTTCTAATATTATTAGGTCAATAAATAACTTTTGTACTTCTAAATGTGGATGATCAGTGTCAGCATTTTAGATGAGTAATATGTATAATCGGAGAATTCTTTAAAATCATGCATATTGTGTGCTGTTAATATAATATATCTTTTTTTAACTCAATTTTTAGCCATTCAATTTTATATCTTGTGAACAAACTGTCATTTATCATAAAAAGTATTTCAAAGAACTGTGTCATTTTTGACAAGTAATGATTACATTTAAGTGACACCTTTTTTTTTATTCTTAAAAACTATGTTTTTCATAATGTTTTTTTGCTAGTGAATCTATTTCAATAAAGCAAAGTTTAAAATTTTTTAAAAAGTGTCAACATTATTATTCTTTTAAGTATATATTAAATAAAATGTATAAATAAAATAGCTAAATATATATTAAATATATAATATATATTTTTATGAAATTATGTTTGCATTCCACCATTTTCATGTTTTATATTTTATGTGAAAATGACAGCAAAAATACACCTTTTCCTTTTTTTTTTTACTAGAGTTTTAACATTTTTTCTTCAAAGATTTTTTTTTGAAGTGTATATAAATAAGTGAGATTTTTTAAAAAATATTTTTGTTTGTAAATATTTGAAAAAAGTTATTTTTTTAATTGTTGTGATTCATGTAAGGAATTGTTTCAATTTTGTGTGTGTTTTGTTGAAACTATCATTAAGGATTTTAAGTTACATTATTGCTGAACATAATCATATTTAATTGATTTTCTTCTCTCAGTTTGTAAAATGGGAAAGTAGAAAGTTTTTTTGTTACCTTTTGATAATTTTTTTAAAATTAAATTAATTGTAACATTTTTATTATTTATTTTTTTTAAATTTGTCCATTTGATTAACATAAAAGGAAAAGTCTATTTTTCATTGTGTACCAAAATTTGTTACAATCCATTAGATACCAAAGTTGGAATATTAAAAATTTTTCTTGTTTTGCTTTTAAACTTTGTAACCTTTTCAGATGGATCATATCTTTTGAACAGTTCAGATTCCAAGTACAGGAGTTTTCTGATTCATCAGGGGAATATATATATATATATAATATAATGGGTACTTGTCTATTATAGCGATGAATGATGATTAATTGCCAAGCGCCTAAGAAATATCGCCAAGCAGATTATATCTAAAGATAGGCTTCACGAGTTTGGCGACGACTTGGCATAATCATAATTTGATGGGTGCCTCTGTAATAAACAAGTACCATATAATGTTTCTGAATTTTATCTGAAAATTATAGCTTGTAAATGATTATATCTCTGTTTTTGATATTGTATAATGTTTTGAAATTTGTTTAATGTCTTATGAAACAATTTGAACAAATTTTATTTCTTTTTATTGTTGAAAAAAATAAAATAAAACATATCAAAATATTCCTCTTAAAATTTTGTTTTTCCTCTTAGTTACTTCTTTATTGCGACGATCTTTCCACCTAACTCCAAAGAGGCAGTTTCAATGTGGACTGTGTCAATACACCTCTTCCAAAAAGTCTAATCTAGGGAGACATATGCTAGTGCATACTGGAGAAAAAGCATTTAAGTGTAATGTTTGTGGGAAATGTTGTTCTACTAAATCAAATCTGAAGCAACATTTTCTTGTGCATAGACAATATGATTTTAATACAATATCATTATTTAAAAAAATCTAATGTCCATGAATTTTTATCTTTGCTATTTTGTAACTTTTGTATAATACTGTAGTTTTTAAATTTATTTATTTGTATAATTTATTTAAAAAATATTTGAAATATTTTATGATGTTAAAAAATTTCTAAATGATTTAACCATCTTTCTTTACTCCAATACAATTTCTCGTGAATGAGACAGGTACAGCAATATTTTTTTATGAAATCACTGTTAAATCTTTAGAATGTAACTCTATCTGTTTAGATATCAATTTTACAATAGGGTTCAATTAAATTAGCTGTTATTTATATGTTAATATTTTTTTATGTTCTAATTGTTTTTGCAAATGAGATGCAAGAAATGCTGATATCTTGTAAAATACTTGTTAAAGTTAATTTAATGGTTTCATATTTTTATCATTAAATTATTTCTTTGACGGAAGTTAATTTCATGATTATTTTTTTCGTGAAGCTTTGTGGCTATTTATTTAGGAAATAATTATTTTTTAATTGGAATAACAGTTGTACTTCATACTTATCAGCAAAATAAACTTATGATTGAAATTTTTGTGTGTGGATGTTTCAAAACTTTGATTCATTTTAGCAATCATGTTTATTACTTAGTTATACATGATATAAATTTTATAAAAGGGATAAATATTGAATTCATTTTTTTTTTAAAAAATTCTGGACTAATCAATGTTTTTTATTGCATTTGTTTAAAAGTATTTAAAGTTGGAAGAATTTTATAAAAATGTGTTTTAATTATACTTTTGTCATCTAACAATACTTGATTGCTTTTTTCTGTTTTTTAGCTATATTTTGTAATATTTTTGACTTTTATATTTATATTATTTGAATATTTGACTCATAAGATGTTAGAAATGTAAAATAAAAAAAAAAAAACTATACATTTTTGAATACAAATTAGGATTTTGAATTTGATTATTACTATGTTTAAGTATTTTAATTTTTATTTTGAATTTTTTTTAATGATTTTTCAGCAATTGAAAATATTTATACAGAATCCTCTATGACTTTTAAAAATATATTGATGCAAAATTTCTCATTATAGTAACATATATTTCTATAATGATAACTTCTTAGTTTTTTTTTTTCTATTTGGTATGGAAATAAAAGCATTTAACTGTAATTTATACATGTTAGCTGAGAACATCCATATTAAGTTTTCTTAAGTATAGCTATATGTGAGCAGTAAGAAAGCTGCTAGAATGTTATATTTCTTCATTAATGAAATACCCCTTGACTGTATTTTATTCCATTAACTTTTTTCCATTATAAGTTTAGATGTGCTTTTGCAGACTTTAAAAAATTCTTTTGAGGAAAGACTCCAGGTGATATTTTTATAAGTTATGTTAAAAAAATCATAAGAAATTTTACTGCCAAATTGTTTATTTTGAGAATTGCTTATAGTTATTAGCAGGTCTTAGTCATTATGTAAATAAATATGAATAAAGTATCATTACAATTTTTCTTTGTTGTGAAATCACAAGCAATGAAAAGGTTGACTTCTTGGGAAAATTGAGCTCTAAAAAAGTATTCACTTTTTGTGTTCATGAGAACCAGTTTCGCAACATGAGTTTATCTTGAAGTTATAGAAATTTTCAATTTGGAGCTTTTGTCAAAGGGGAAATTGGAAAGGTGTGAATGTAATCAATTGTTATATTTTAGCAATATATACCTTTGGTATGTTATTTTTTGGTTATTAAATGTATTGCGATTTGAATGAATATTTATGTATCTTACTTAATTTCCTTTTTTCCCCCTAGTTTTACCTCATGTGAGACAAGGCAATGAGTCATTTATGCTGCGGACAAAGCTTTACAAATGTGATTTATGCCCTTATGCATCTTATAAAAAAAGCAATCTGCAAAATCATTCGGTAACACATACAGGTGTAAAAGCATATCAGTGCATTGTTTGTGGCAAGAGTTTTTCCCTGAAAGGAACCCTTAAAAGACATCAGATCACCCACAATGTGGATTTTAAAAATTTTTTGTTGTAAATTTTATTGAAACTGTTATGTACAAATTACAATTCAGTAATTGTTTGTTGAAACTTGATTTTTCATTGTGGGTAATTTACATGTATAAAGTTTGATGTATCTGAGTTTTTACTGATTGAATGCATTATGATTCATAAGATAGTTGTTTCATATATGAACTATTATGTATGTTGTTTATGTTTGTATTTATTTTTTGTGATTTAACTGTTTTCTATTGATAGATGATTATGTTATAAGTGCCTAAATTAGGTGCTATGTTTTGGTGAATAAAGTAGTTTTTTGAAAATTTTTAAGCAAACAATTGTAAAAAATGGCTCTCAGATATTTTGAACCTAATACTCAGAATAATAATAATAAAAAAAAACTATACATTGAAGAAGTTATTAAAAAGATAAACAAATCTAATCTAAAACCAATTTTAAAAGTGTATTCATTAGTTAATTTCGTGAAATATTACCATTCGATTTATTTTATTCTAAAATATCAATAGTTATTTAAAATGTCTTCTTATTCCTGGATATAAGAAAATTTTATTCATGATAAAAAAAAAAAACCTTCCTAATAAGTAACATTATAAATTTCCAAACTTTATTTTATTTTATGTGCTGTGTTGCATATCCTTAAATTGTTTCGAAAAATAAAAGAACTATTTATAAAATGCTGTGTAACAATAAGCTATAGTGTTTCATGGCTTATATGTGGAGTATTTTTAAAGATTTGATTTTTATTTTAATTACATATAGAAAATGTTGTTTGAAAATGAAAGCAAAATTTCTTGAATCAAGTGTGTATTCAGTTTATTATTGTTTTTAAAATACTTTTTATTAAAATTGTTAATTCACATGATGTTAGAAAAGTTTTCCATAAAAAGTTGATATAAGGATGTGATTTTTAGTTAAATTTTTTTTTTTTCTCTTCAAAGAGAGATTACACTGAAGTAATATATTTATCTTCAAAAAAATAAAAAAAACCTGTGAATGTCAGAAGCATCTTGAATATTAAAATTTTTTATGATTTCTGAGAACTGAATTTCTTTATTATTTTCATCTCTTTATTTTGCATATTTTTTTATTGTTTTTTTTAAAATAGAATTCTTAAATTTGGATTACGAGTTTTAATGTATTTTTTTTTTATGGAAAATTGCTCATGAAATTCATTTATTAGAAAATAGATGCTTTGTTTCAAAGTAAAAGAAAAATTAAGAAAAAATGTGTGTGTATATATATATATATATTAATGCATGATAATTATTTTGCAACATAGAAGAATTCTTTTAAAGTTATTTGTAATCATATAGATTCTAGGATACATTTTTTTTCTTTTTATTAAGTTTTAAATATTTTGCTGTATCCAAAACTATTTCTGAATTGTAGGAAATAGTTTTGGGTGTTTCCGAACTGTAGAATTTTCTTCGCTTGGGCTTAAATTCAGAGAATGTGAAGAAACAAGGAATTAAACATATATTTTATTGTTGAAGGGGGGGTAAGGACAGAAGAACTTGAATATTTTCATTTTACCTTTGTAGATGGTTATAATAAACTGAAGTAATGTGTTTAATAATTTTGTATTATTTTTGCTTCTCTTTCTTCATAAATCTGAATTCTATTTATGACTAAATATATTTTGATGTTCATTTACTATGTAAAATGTAATTTTTAAAGTACTATTATGTGTATGCCTCTTTGAAATTCAAATAAAAATGCCTACACATTTTTCTGTTAAGGGAATTATAATTATGCAGAAATCTTATCTAATATTTGAAAATTAAAGTATGAATATTATAATGATTTAGTCATTTGTGTTAACTAGATTGTCTTTTCTTTTTCTGCTTCAGTATTTCATTTAGAGAGGCTCTTTCCAGCACCAGGAAAACCAAGAAAGACTCATAGATGTACTTTTTGTTCTTACACCACATTTTATACAACTCATCTGCAGAGACATTTACTTATACATTCTGGCGAGAAACCTTTTCAATGTTATGAATGCCATAAAAGTTTTAGACAAAAGAAGAGTCTTCAAGTTCATATGATAAGCCATTTAAATAAGTAACATAATTATAAATGTGTGTTAGCTGTAACTATTTCATTTTTGAAATATGCAAGTGATTTGTTTCTTATAATATATAATTCTGTCAGTGCTGGATGATAAATGCACATTCCTCTAACTTTTCTGTACAACTGCAGTCAGGTTAAAAGCAAATACAAATTGTTGAATGTACTAAAATATATACTCATGTACTGTTGAATGATGTTAGGGGAAAAAAAACATTTTATTTTTCTAAACCTGTGCTTGTATCGAAAAAATTCTACCCAGATTGTGATTTAATAAAATATTTGTATGCATTGAAATCATAATATATGAATTATTTGCTTCATTTATAATAAAATCCATTTTAAATATGAAATATCTTATTTTACCTTTAAGATAAGTTTTGTAAAAAGGTTAATCTGTATTGGGATTAATTTTATGTTCTTTAATATTTCATGTTTATCATTTTATTGCACATTAGGCTTATTACCTCTGAAGAATGTAGTTATCTATTTTGATTACAACATTGAGAATTTAATTACATTTGTTTTTCCTTCTCTATTTCAGGAATAAACAGGTAAAGATATATTTCTATGACAAATTTGTTTTTCGTATTTTAAAACATAATGTGTTTGTCCTGATGTGAAGTCAAATTTGATTTTTAAAATAAGTAATTTCAGCTTAGGAATTTCATTTTAAGTATGTAGTCTATTGTTTATGAAATTAACAGATTATTCTTTTAATGTATTTTCTTATTGTTTTTTTTTATCAGTAATTCTCAAATCAAGGTTTTTTAATTTGTATCCGAAATTTGGACTATTTGAAATATCTTAGTCACACCCAAAATATTTTCAGCAAAAGTAAAAGTAATGTATTACATATATGTTCCAGTCAAATAAAATAATGAAATTTGATTGATTTCTACCTTATTTGTTGTAAAAATAGTCTTTTAATTTTGATGTTAGTAAATTATGTAAAACATTAATCTATATTAAAATCTGTTTGATGGCATTTTTTTTTATTTTCATAAAGATATGTTAATTTTGAATAAAATTTGTAAGCCTGTATGTACAATCTAATTAAAAATTTAAGAACAGAAAACAAATTTAAAAACTTAAAATTTTTTGTCATCACTACCATACAGTTGGAAAAGTAAGATTTAGCACATTTATTATTAATTATATACATAGGTTTGTCTTTGAAGTAATATTATTTTCTTTTCTTAGCAATTCATATACACCTTATAAGAATATTCGGCACCTTCCCCCCCACACAAGTATACATACCACATTTTAAGAATAATTGAATTAGAGCATTTAATGTACTTTAATCTTCTATAACAAAAAAACAAAAGTTATTATATTTGCTTAGATCATAGTTAATACTACTTTTAAATTAAAAAAAAAATACTAATTATAAAAATAATTATATTTTGTGTACAAAGTATATATGAAACAAAAATACCAAGATTTGATGAGCTTTCAAAATTTCTTTAAAAAGGAAGAATTCTATTGCTAAAATTAAGTGTTTTCAATTTAAAAAACTGTTTTATATAAAAAATTATATAGTTTTGTTTCTGTAATTTATACTAATTCTTGAATGTGTCGGCATAAGATTTATTTTAAATTTGTGTTTGGATTAATAAAAGTAGAAAAATATTATTTTGCTGAGGAATTTAAAAAAATCAATTATTATTATTATTTTTTTTTTGATGTGCTGAAATTCCTCTATTTATGTGAATAATTGGTTTCGTGAAAATAACATATATAAATAGAAATCATGGGAGTGCAGCAATAAAAAGTCATTTTAAACATGGATTCAACATCCTCATTTATGTGTTTGTTTTTAACTAATATGTTTTTCTTATTTGAAGAGAAAAAAAATAGCTTTTTGTATATAAAGTTTTTGATGTAACTATTTTTTTAATTCAATACTATTCCCTCAATGGTCAAATTTGTGTTCTAGTGCTAGTGTAATAAAGGAAATGTGCATAAATAGAATTTTTGTACTGATGTTAGGGAAATTATTTTTTTTTCGGATTTTGTTATGTTCTCAATAAAGCTATATTAAAATTTTTCTATTTTTGTCAAAAATAAAATTAATAACTTTATATTTAGCAATATTTGTATGTAATTAATTCATTTAATTATTTCATTATACAAAATTTTCCATCAGTTTGTAAAAATTATGTTTTAATTGTTATTTTTGATGATTAATTTGTTCAACATAGTTATTTTTGATGAGTATGATGTTTCATGGTTATTTTTGATGATTATCTGTCTTATTAAATATTTTCATTTAAAGGAACTATTTTTAAAGAGACATCTTTTTGTTTAATTTTTTAAGAATTTTATGTGAATGGTAGTTTAATGCACTGAAGGTAAATATTTTTTTTCCTTATCTTTATTTAATTTTGCTTGTAGAAATGTATTACCAAGATACGACCATGAAAGTTGTCAATATTTTCAATAAATAAAAATAATTCTTAAAGTATTTCAAAAATTAATTCCTTCTTGTGAATTAATTTTGAATGTATTTACTTACATAAATCAAAACTGATTTTCTCTTATTTTAGGTGGTGTGTTTCGAAAACATAACATCAGATTTTCCTCTATTTCTGGTAAACCAAAGAAGTTACACCAATGTACTTTTTGTGATTACATAACATTCAAGACTGATCACTTGAGAAATCATATTCTTACTCATACAGGAGAAAAACCTTTTCAATGTGCTTCATGTGGCAAGTGTTTCACTACAAAAACTAACCTTCGTGTTCACTTTAAAATTCATGATAGAGCTTCACGGTTTCCAGTTTCAGTTATTTGATTATAGTTTTGGAGGATGAAAAAAATATAAAAGGTTAAATCGCTAATTTCTTTGTGTGATGTTGCATAACACCCTGAGATTGTGTGTTGTGAATAACTTAAACTTAACATAAGAAGAAAAATCTATGCTTATAAATTTGAGAACTAAATCGTAACTCTCTTTATTCTTTGTTGAATATTGTAATAAAAAATATCCAAAGAACTTTTACTTAGCAAATACATTGCTTATAATCCAGTGTATGTTTTTTGTACATATTGTCTGCTGTTACATGGTAATTGTATTATAATGTCTGTTTATTCTGCTAAATTGATGAAACTTATTTTAAGATTAGTCATTAAAGTATTTGCAAGGCTTTGGCAACATCTCTTGTTTTAATTTGATAAATTTTAACAATGAATAAATTATCTACAAGAAGTTCTTCAAAACTTGAAACTGTTACATAAAATAATAAAATGCTGTTTCTCTTATCAAGCATTTTTTAAAAATTTAGTTATTTTTTACTCAATAAACAGTTGTAAAATTGAACATCTGAATGATTACTAAGTTTTCATGAGGAATGTGTGGTACTTTTACATCATATCTTTACTACTTGGTGCCTTTCTTATCATGGTGAACTTTATCAGAGCTATGTGTTGCAATTGGGTTCAGCGTCATTCCTGGCGATACTTGTATTGTTGATCATATATACTCGTTTAATTCATAACCTTTAACTCTTCCGTGAAAACGACATGGTATTTTCGTACAAAAGATATCAAAATTTTGTATTAGACGTGGTGACTTGAAGCCGGAATAGTATACAATGAGTGTAGAAAGTATTCACGCTGCAACATATTACGAACGAACACAGTCAGGCTAGAGATAACTATTGAATTTTATTTTACCGTTAAACATACGCCATGTAACACACACTAGATCCCCGTTTCTGCCCTCCTTCGTTCAGTCTCTCTTTCGTAGCTGCGCGCGCATCTCAGCCTCTGAGTCTCATTGAATGACTTCGTCCTTGACGAAATCAACTGGTTTGTACGTGACGTTCGGTACAATGCATTGATAGTCATAATCTAAATAAGACTTGCTGTCAAAAATGCATAGTTAAATTGTACAATAAGTATACAATATATATATATATACTAGCGTGCAAAAATTAAGGACGAGATGGTTTTTTCAACCTAACGTTGTGTAAAAGTTTTCCAAATAAACACAAGAAATACTATAAGAGCAAGACGTAAGTACATAAATAATGTAAGCAAAACTTACCAAAAACGAAATCAAAAGGATGAAAAGGAACTCTATTGAAAAAATTGTACAATGCGACCGAAGACCAAAATATTCACGTGACCGGTGTCGAGCCAGAAACATCCAGCCTTTAGTAAGGGATGTGATCTCGCGTGATTGCTATGTAGGTTTCATATCGTCTGGTCATGTTGAGTACGAGATTGTCAATGAGTTGTTGAGGTATTGCAGCCCATTCGTCTTGCACCACCAATCGAAGCTCCGGAATCGTTACTGTCGGTAAGTTACGTACTACCATGCGTCTCCCCAGAAAGTCCTATACATGCTCGATGCGATTTGGACCCGGAGACCTTGTCGGATAATCCTTGCATTTAATCTCACTGTCCAACAGATACTGTGCAATGAGCTGACGCATTTTCGTTTATGAAAAGGAACTGCCCGTAGTGCCTCTAAAATGACGCTCATACGGAAGGAGAATCTCGTCATAATAATAGGCCCTGGTGACTGAACCTCCTTCGAAGATGCGAAGGATCAAGCATGATGCCTCCCCAAACGAGAACACTGCGACCTCCAATCCGGTCTCTTTCGATGATGTTGGAGGGATTATTGAGTGTTCCTCGCTCTCTCCAGATGTGTATGCACCCAGAATCGCTACTCAGACTGAACCTGCTTTTATCTGTAAAGAGTACTCAACCGCATTGATTATCTGTCCAATTTTGGAGTTCCCGGCACCACAGAAAACACTTTCTTCGATGAACAGGTGTTAGATGTACTCACCTTACAGGTCATCTTGCGAACACATCTCCACTGTGCAGCCTCCTTGCAACGGTAAAACATGATATCAGTCGTCCAATCGCATGTGCCGTGTGTTAGCGATTTCTTTTGCTGTCTGCCGCCTATTCCATCTGGACTGTAGGGCAATATACCGATCATCCATTACCGGACGTTCATTGCTGAACCGTCGGACAGCTGTATTTGTAATTTGAAATTCTTTCCAAAGCCATGAAACTGCTGTGAGCAACCTAGAGCTCCGCAGTCACACTTCCTCAGTCTTTCCAATGATTTGACCTCGCGTAAAATCATCCAGATGTCATCTAACAGATTGATTAACCGACATTTCACTCTGAGGCAGCAACTCGACGTCGTTTAAACTGATATACGCTGTGCAATCGCTTTCCCAGAAATGCTGAGCTTACACTGCTTTATCCCCTCAGAAATGCTGAGCTATACACTGCTTTACACTCCCACACACGTCTAGTTACATATCTAAACATGTGCTACCGTACCTTATTCCAGTTAATCTCATTATTGGTGTTTATAAACATCGGATCCGCTTCTGTAATCTCTCAGACCTACCTATCACAGTTTGTAGCCGACTCTGAAAGGCTTTAATAACATTTTCAAATCCCCACTTAAGTTGTTTGCAAGTCTATGCCGGTTTTACAAATAATGAATTTAAAGCTGTTGAAGAACGATCAAAATTTTGGTTACGATTAATATCACGGTTGGCGATATTCTGGCATTACACATCTGTAATTTGCCTAGCGTTATGTGGATCAAGAGCCATATCTCGCTTATGGCGATGTCTATTCGAACTGAAATTTCGAACATTTCTTCGATCCTCTATTTGTAAAATCATTGCGACCATCGAATCTACGATCACCTCGATCATTTCTAATACTGTTCTCGAATCCCTGATTTCTTGCACTTCCGCCATATCTAAAATTACTCGAATCCACATTCGTCAACTGCGCGTCATTCTGCCTATAATCAAAACTTCTATTCCGCCAGTTTCCTTCGAAACGATTGTCGGGGAACCTTCTATTCGAATCCCATTCCTTTCGTCCGCCATTATGGCTCGAATCCGGGGTTTCCTTATACACATGTCGTTCCTCATACTTTTCTACTAATTGTAAAAGTTGGGCCTTTTTTGTGGGGTTTCGAACTTCTACATAATCCATTATCTGTGGGGATAATCTCATAATGATGTGATTCAACAGGTTTTCTTCCGTCATTTCAAAATTAAGGATTTTCTGTATCTTCAATAACTTGTAAACAAAATCTGACGGTGCCTGACTTCTAACTTGGTGCGACGAGTAAAACTCAGCCTCTAACGCCTATCTATTTCTCACCACCGGAAAGCTGTTTGTTAATGCCTGGTTTAATTGTGCAAAGTCTGTTGCTGTTCCCGTCACGTACGAAGAGCCTATTACCTCGAACCAATCTTTTACCCTTTCAATAAGAAGACCCTTTAGGTAAGTACAGGCTAAATTTGTGAGAATCTCAAAATACACCTTATTATCGATACTATCTAAAAATTCCGACACGTTTTCCTTTCCGAAAAAAAAAAAAAATCCAGGTAATACTCTAAAACTCGAGCCGACTCCTATCTCGGGGTTTGGGTAAACGGGGCGCCATCGAAAGGGTGCTTGGTCATAAGGGGGACTCGACATATTCTAAAACACTTAATTTATTTACTGCTCAGTTAGAAATCTCTCCTCTCTCTCTTTCTTGAAAGCTTGCATGATCACGTTCTCTTCTTCGGAGGAAACTTTCTAATAAAAATAATTGTTAAGGACTGAAAATTCCCCAAGAGGACTGTTAGTGACAGTCCGCGGATAGAGCAGTCACAACTTGTGGTACATAGCTGAAAATTTTAGTAAGCGTTTGCGCCTCTTCAGCGCTGCAAAAAGCTGCCACTTTGAAACCAATTAAATTAATTTATTAGTCATAGTATACTCTTATTATTATTTGTTATATTTTGTTAATTAATTTATTTTTAATGAAATAAAATTTTATATATATATATATATATATGCGGAACGTGACACGTTACTCAGAAGGCTTAGAAATGAATCCGCCTCACCACCAGGGATTGCTATTACTGGCTGAGCGACATTCCGTTAGGAAAGAGGAGACGTTCTTCGCGGGAACACGCCACTACGGAGCTCCAATGGACACTGGGCGTGTCTCATGTCTCGCGTCAGGTAGTAGAGCTACCATAAAATGAGCTTTTACCGCATAGGAAAATCGGAAGCTATCTACATCAAATTTCGCTTATTTGTGTTGTAAATATTTCCCACGTTATTTTAATAAATTATATTTAACCATCTGATAATAATTGCTGTAAATACGAATAAATTGCTTCATCTAAAACTGAAGTGCTCATCATTTTGGAACTCGAAATATTATACACACACAATGGGGAAAACGTTGCAATGAAACAAATGAAGCCGTCAAAATTGGAATTATTTTTATTATTAAAACCTTTTTTTGTGTGTCTAGATTTTAGGTAACAAAAGCCGTAGAAAAATATAATTTCCATTAATCTTAGCCTTCATTCTTGATGGGTGTCTTCTTGTTCATAATCAACTCCTTTTAGACTGAGTAAAGCAGGTTCATCTTTGCCGCATATAAGAAGAGCAATATTATTCCCTTCTTGAGAGAAAAGGCAGTCGTGTATGTTGTAATCCGCTGTAAAAGTTGCAATGTTGTCACCTGAAATGGAAAGAAAGGAAATTAAGGAATATTTAAGGACAAGGATTATGTTCCCTTGAAGACCTACCTACTGTTATGTCTAAGGATTTGTGTCCGTGTAATGTTTACATAGGAATGTTTTGTTTTTTGAAATAAATTGAAAAAAAAAAAAAAAGTTTTCAAAGCTTTTGATGAATTAAAGTAAACTTAATTTTTTCTTTTAAAATTTTTTTTAAGTGTGGATTTATGTATTATCTAATTTTAAAAGTTTAAATGGATATAAAAAATGCATAGTATTAAACAACTTTTAAGCTACTGTTGGCTGCCTTTTTCATCGTGAAGAATTGAAAACCGGGGGGGGGGGAATTATATTTAATGAAATAAAGCGAAAGCGGTGCTCTACATAATATGTGTTGAAGAACAATATCCACCAAGCCAAAATAGAGAGAGCAGTTAGTTTGATCACATATTTATTTACAGTCTCTACGCGCCAATCACATGTAAACAAATAATTATACTATTTACAAACTATACAAGCTTCCAAACAGCCCATATTATAGCTTAACCCGCTTTTGGGGGTCAGGAGAAATTAAATCAAAAACAAGAAAATAACCCGCCTTACGCGGTCAGGATCCAAGAGCACTCTGAAATATTACCCATAAACCCGTGCGCTCTCACTTACACGAGACAAGGCGCCTCCTGGCGGGATCCGAGTAATTTATTTCCAACAATATGCAACAAAGAAAAACAGAATGACGCAATGTTCCTGCACAAATTATAATGAATTTTTTTTTTTGCTTGGAGCATGCTGTTATGATGTGCAAAAATTATTCAATCAAAAAATCTATAATTGAATAGGATTCTGACGAAAAAATAAATGCATTTTTCCTTTACTGCCTCTTCGTCTAGAATAATTTTATTTTGCATTTCTATGTACACGTACTCTTAATTTGTAATTGAATGTTGTATTTTATATGAATTTCTATTTCGTATTTTTATATGTTCTATTTTATGTCTTAACTTCTTTTTATTTTATAATTGTAAATTGAACTCTTGTATATTGTACATTGCACTTCCAAATTTTTACTATACACTTGTATTTGAAGAAAAAATATGTTAATAAAAAAAAAAAAAAAAAGGCGAGGAAAGGTTCATATGTTACCTGGAGCTAAAACTGTATATATATTTTCTTTAAAACTCATACGAAATATTTTACATCATTAAAATGCGAACCATATCTCTCAGATGCAACGCGCCCGATGTAATGTTAAAAGGGGTAGCGCCAAGTTTAAACTTATTTTTCTTTCACTCCATTTGTGGACTCCTCGAACCACCCTTTCACGACTTTCTAAGGCTCATCAGAGCAGAGGGTAGGTGCACCGTGGATCTTTCCACCATCCTTGGGTTCGTGTCCATTGTAAATGTCTGTTCAAGTTTGATAAATAAATCCTTGAGTCGTTAAGCCATTTCGAGTCATCCTTTGAATTTAATCACACGATTTCATGATCCTCTCTATTTTGATACTTCCACTATAAGGTTCATTGGCTTTGCTCGATTGCTTAATTCAGTTAATTCTAAATTTCCTAATTTTGAGGTTAATAATTAATACGAGAGAGAGAAGCTCCACATAGATGTAAACTCATGTTAATTGGAATGTAAGATGTGATTGTCATACTCTTTCCTACATACGTACAGGGTGCATATTGCGTCACTTTAATATTTAAGATATGAATAGCTCTTGTGAAAATTAATTACTTTTGGATTTGTTTTCAGGATATGAAAACCTATGTTTGAAATTTTAAAAAAGGAAAAACTTAGATATATGTGAAAATTATCCAACCATACTATACAAATACAGGTTCCCTTATTCTCAAACTGAGGACATACGAGCGTCATTTCGATTAAAAAGGTGGGCCGCGGTAGCCTAGTGGTCAAGGTCGTGGATTAGCGGCCGGCGGTTTTCGTTCAGTCGCGGGTTCGATCCTTGGCCGCCAAAGACCCGCTGTGTAGCCGGGGCTGTTTCACGTTAAATCTGTTCGGGGCCCAAAGTCCTCCCGAAGGCGTGGTGTGCATGTTAGGAGAGGGAGGGGGTGCCAGCACCGTGGTTCAAAATTACGAGGTCCGTCGCCAATAGCCCTCGTGTTGCTTCTAGTGCGACGTTAATAAAAACTAAACTAAACGAAAAAAAAAAATTCGATTAAAAAGACCTCTTTCCAGGTCTATGATATTGACATGAATTAAACATTTTGTGACACAAGAATCAGTCAAAGATAATTCAAGAAATAGAAGACCAAATTTGATCATTTTTTGGACAGCATTCATCCTAACGACGTTGTTCCCAAGAACTTGGAATCCTGTCACCCTGATCCCATTGTGTGACGAAGTCTTATTACCTAGATCTCGTCTGTCATTTTAAATGTTATTGAAAACACAAATCTAAATTTCAAGCACAGATAAAGTAATTAAAATGGTCAGTTTGTGTTTCAAAATTGAGTTTATTAATTCCCTAACATGAGGGGTGTTCTTCGCTAGTATCAAGTCTTTAACTGCGAGTGCTAACAATTTTGTATTATATAGCAAAAAATACGCTTACCGGAATACGATGCGAGTAAACCCACCAAATAGCCAATCAGTTAGACAGCGCAACAAAATCAAACAAATCATATAGACAGGCCAGAGAACTCCCATGCACTTCACACGAGCATTTTCCCTATCACCGCAGATTATGTCGCAGATTATGCAGATTAAAGACAGGATTATGTATTTTCACTCTACTTCTAAAGTTAAATTAATTTGTATATCCACGTTTCATTTGAATGGAAAGAAGTTTGAAACTTAAATAAAAAGTCAAAAGGAAACCTCAGATGTTAGTTAAGGGAAGTTTCTCGAATATCCCGTGTTACAACTGCACCTCACTTTTTTTTTTTCTGGGGATATCTCAATGATCGTGTTTTTGCAAATATTTGCAAATAATCCTTGCTCAGCTAAAGTTTATTATTCACAATAAGAGATATTGCATATTGTTATGAGCAACATGATGGAAAGATTCAACGTTTGTGAACTAGAGAATGTGTTCGCTTAAGGCTCCCAATTACCTTCCTCGTTTTTCCTCAAATCTTGACTATTTAAATGCAATAAAGAGCATCCAAAAAGTCAAAAAATAATGAGATGCAAAAAGGTTTTGTAAACTCTTGAGGAGAAATGAAATCACGCTGAAAAACTTCATTATTTTCCGCTTTTTCGAATATACCTTTTACTGCATTCAAATGGGTAAAATTGTTTGTGTTTGAGGAGGAAAGTAGAAATTCTACAGAAATAAATTTACGTTCACGAAATCAAAATGACTATTGGATGGCAGCCTTAAGAGATACTGTTCCCATGTTCCAAAACAAATGTGTAATACGATATATATAAATAAATATATCTAATAAAACATTAAAATATTCATTTAAAACGATAAAAGGACTTTTGGCTCACCTGAATTTATATACATAAGCGATTATCTCGTACTATCAAAATATTGAACAAAACCAGGTTTGTAGAGATATAATTAGTATGAATTTTTCAATCTTTTTCACATAGGTTTAACGGATGTCTTAGAAACATAACTTTTCTCTCATGTGAGAACACTTACGTAAATTTTTTGACAAACGAATCTCGGGAAATTGGATATTTTATTCACAATCTCGTAAAAACAACAATAATTAATGGGTGTAATAATTTTCTCAGGAAATGTTTTCTCGATTCATAATCGATTTTTAAGTGAAACAGGTATGTAATTTTTCAAATGATCTTATAAAAACGTTTTTATATATATGTAATGAAAGAGTCACTATGTAAATAAGAATGTTCTGCTCATGCGCAGCATTCTGAATTTTAGAAAGTTGTTCATAAAGTATCTGTTTTTGACGACAGATGTCATTGTTATGGTAAGCTGGTGTTACTATTGCGCGCTGCTATTTGTTAAATAATCATAAGCCGGTGTGTCACAAGTTAAAACGTCAGTTTGGTCCGTCAGATTTATAAGGCAGTTTGCATTGTTGTCGCGTCGAGCAGTCGTCATCAGCTTGCGTTGAGTCGTCACAGTCGATGAGACATGACTTCTCCATCGTAAATAAAAACAATGGAATTGTTCTGGA
>BMAW01054141.1:0-29362 GCA_019974015.1 Nephila pilipes
TGTGTGTGTGTGTGTGTGATAAGAAAACCGAATTAAGTAAACTCATTGTGCTAATTTCTATCTAGATAATTGTATGAATCGCAAAAAAAAGTCGTTACGCAATAATAATTGCAGATTTTTGTTCCATAGATTTTTTGGAAAAAAGTGGAATCTATTTTTCTTCCTTCGTAAAACTAATTAAAGCTTCAAATTATAAACCTTGAAAATAGATATTAAGACTCCCATCTAACGGTCATTTTGATTTCGTGAACATAATGTTAATCCATAGGAATTTCTACTACAATTTTCAAATCTTTACCCTGTTATTTATTAAAATGAAATAAAGTGCGTCAAAAAGAGCAAAAAATAATGAAGGTTTCTGAGGAATTACATTTTTCTTCCGATTTTAAAAATTTTTACTCATATTTTAATGATTCGTTTTTGGGTTTTCCAGTCACCAAAAAAATAATAAAATGTTTCAAAAATCGCGGTGAAAATGTAATTGCTCAGAAACCCTCGTTATTTTTGGGTCTTTTAGGTACACTTTATTACATTCAAATATATCTAGTAATAAAGATATGAGGACAGTAGTTGAAATTTCATAGGATTATCACTACGTCCATGAAATCAAAATGGCCGGTAGTCGGGAGCCTTAATAAGCCTCTGAAGCAATAATCAATTTTAATTTATATCGTTATCTTTCCTTTTTTCCTTATTATTTTAATCCTCCCGAATAATTATTCATGAGACTAGAAAGTTAACTGTAAAAATAATTTATCACTTAATAATTTATTTCCAATATTCCTCGAAAAAGAAGTTATTATTGTTCCAAACATCTAAGTTACTAATGACCAAATTAGTCTAAACGTTCTGTTTAATTTCTAATTTAAAATATTGATGTTTTGTCAAAATATTTCCGATTAAATTCTTCAACGATTTGTTATTCACTAAGAACAATGAATATCATTTTCTCTCTGATTTGAAGAAACCTGTACAACTTATTTATTTTTACATACTCTTTGTTGAGTTATATTTTTAATAGAATGAATTAAATAGATTTTACGCGACTTGAGTTTTCCGAAAATTTCATAAAAATGTAATAACGTTAATGATATATTTCTGAATTATTTAGGTTTGTAAATATGCATAAGTTTAATTTTTAATCATCTATATTTTATGAAACACACATTTAATAATTTATTATACATACTTTATCTATAAATTTAAATAAATTTTTATTATTATACATCAGAAGTGTTAATTATAATGTATTATCTAGAGAATTATGTAATTTATCTATCTAGTGTTTTTCCTTTGTTCTATAAATCCAACTTATTAATTAATGAAAATATTTAAAAAATTCACTTTTGAAAATACTGAAAGAAATGACTCTTTCAAGGAAGAGGATGGGAATTATTATATGCGGTACAATTCCTCAGAAACAAACTACAATGAAACAGTTGAAATAAATGTTTTTAATATCAAATTAATTGTTTATTAACAGTCACGTTTCATGAAAAGTAAAAAAAATAATCACAAAATTTTGAATTAAACATCTTTATTTAATAACTATTATACAATACTTGAAAATCTTTTGCCTTTTACTAGAAATTTTAGAAAAAGAAATAATTATAATAGTAATAGATTCTGATTATATAAACATTAGCATCTATTATTATTCTAAATATATCTTTTCTTGATATAATAAATTAATTTTTTATACTTGCACTACTTTCTTACTTAAGAGAGTGATTCAACAGGAGCCCTGTTGAAAAATTTAGATTAAAAATAAAAAAAAGAAGAATATAGTGATTCACTGTAATATTTATTGTCCAATAAAAAGTTATTCTTCATGGATGAAACACATGAATACTATGGCTAAGAATCTAGATAGTCATCGCCATGACATTTCAAACTGATAAGATCATCTTCGCCAACTTTTAAACACATTCGCCCGATGTAACACATTGTTTTACTGCTTTTTTTGTTTTTGGTGAATGATAATGAATCCAGATATCATCGACAACAACAAATTAACCCAACATGATGACGACAACTTGACGTGGTAAAAATTGTAATTAATCTATAAATCAGTGTCGTCAAATTTGCTTTTGAATTAAAAAATGATAGTAAGCAAAAAAAAAAGAAAAAGAAAAAAACACACACAATTTCCCTCAGCAACGTCATCTGTCTTCAGACACAAGTATCTTTTGAGCCAGCCTCATTCATGTGCATTCTACAAAAGTTTTTGAAATGAAAAAAACTCCATCACGTAATCTCTATGTTCTACGGAAAAAAAAACGTATCCCAGCTCAATTAAGATGTTACATTTCTTCTGAATCCATGGAAAGTTAATAATCCTAATGAGCAGTAATTTTCGTGATACCCAGAGCTCTGCATTGTTGCTATTTATACATCGAGAGAAAAGAAACTTTCTTTTTCTTTGCCTCGTATTTATTTCCAGTTTAGCAACAAAAATACCTGAATTATTCAAAATTGCGAGAAAAGTACACTTAGTGAGTCTAATTAAACTTATACTTACTATGGTAATATGAAAGACTTGCATTATTCTTTTATTTAAACTGTACTTAAAGTATGTAGCAGATTCAAATTAGCACTAGTGGATGTAAATTACATTTAATATAATACAAATTTTAATTATCTTATATCCATTTAAGTAGTATTATAATATTCTGCATACTTGGGATCTATTTTAGGTGTAACCTATTTCATATTAAGTATAGGGTGGTTCAAAACTTTATTCAAAATTTTCTTTGAATATTTTATTGTTTTAAAACCGAATACATTTAATTATATATATATATATATATATATATATATATATATATATATATATATGTTATACAAATTTTAGAAATTGCTTTTTTTAATCAAGGTTTCGAAAACACTACCTCATAGAAAGAATATTGTTACCCATTTCGCTAATGCAGACTCTTTAACCTCTTGACACCCAATGTTCATTCTATTGTTCATTTTTATTTTACAACTGGAGAAAGAATTTACAGTTTTTTATCCTAAAATCTGGCATTTCATTGGATTATCCAATACTCTCGCCAATTTTGAAAAACTTGAAATTTTTTCTCAGGATCCTTGTTCCACAAGCATTTAAAAATGGCGGATAAGAAGAAAGTAACAACGGAAGGTATGTCAGTAAATTCAATTTAGTTCTATTATAATTTTACATATTTTTTTAAAATAAAAATAGCTAATATACAATTTTAGATGTGTGACTAATAAAACTATGTTGTATATTCAATCAGTAAAACATAATTTTACTAGATTAAGACCCAATGTCCATTATAATGGATTGGCCCAAAGACATGAATTTTTTAATTTAAAAAAACGGTGGTATATACTGTTTTGTATTACTTTTTAGATGATTTATCTCAAATTAGGGAAACATTGCTCAAACAGTCTTGGGTCTCAACATGTTATAGAATATTTTTCATTATAAATTGCAAATTCTGTTGAGGAATCAGTTGAACTTCTTGATGGATATTGGTCATGAGATGCAGAATGACCTTAGCATTATCGATGAAAGTACAATATTAAGGTACTTCAGAGAAATTAATTTTGTTCAGAGAAGTTAAGCGAAAGGAAGGATTGATTCCTTGATGTTCTCCAGAAGAGCATGGAGTTTAAATGAAATGATACACAAAATGTTTTTGAGTGAGGATTAGGGAGCCTTTATTAACATGACATAACATTGGATAATTTTTTCACTTGGTTCAGTTGTGTATTTTTCCGTAGTTAAAATAACGAGCTGTGCTTGTAAGAATCGGGTAACAAAACAGAATTTTTTATTTTTCAAAAATTTTTTTACAACTGAAATTGTAAAGGCACTTTAACCACTTCTCAAATAAGTTGCAATTAGTTATTTGTATGATTTCCTTGAACATACTATTGTACTTTGTCGTGTTGTTCTTATCACTTTGCAGGTTTACTTAAGTAAATATATTTTCGTTAATAACCAAACCGTGACTTAAAGACCTGCCATCAATTGTTGTTGTTTTCATTTCTATACAATCAATTACTTTCCATTTCATCAATTAAATGGTGCCATAATTTATAAAAAATGTTTTAAAATAAAAAGGGCTATGGAGTCTATTATAAAAGCTACTGTAGAGCATGATAAAACTAAATGTTCCAGAATAAAAAGTAAATAATATTTTTATCGATAGCATATTAATTGGTTGGTTTTGTTAACATTGCACTAAAAGCAACACGAGGGCTGTTGGCTTCAGACCTCGTAATTTGAATTTTGGTCAAGACACGAACACAATACGTGAGCTGGTATCTCCCTCTCCTACATAACACAACATGCCAATTAGAGGACTTTGAGCCTCGATGGATTTAACATCCATCCAGCCACGGCTACATGGTGCATCTTTAGTGGCATCGAGGCTGAAACCCACGACTCGACAAAAACCGCCAGCGCGAGTCCGCGACCATGACCAATAAGCTATCGCGGCCACACAAGGAGCATAATTTACCACCTTTTACAGACACCAAAGAACGACTTGGATAAATATCATATTTAAAGTGATACTCGGTTGAAATAAATTTCACATCTAAAAACTGAAAATGTTAAATTGAATTTGTAATCAATTAAGAGCGCGAAGATCGTATAATATTTTGAGATGTTTCGAAACAGTTACGTATTTGTTACGTAGTAGAATTTAAACTGCATTCTAATATGAGTCAAATATTATTTTTTAAATTATTGTATTTAAATATCACGATACCTCTTAATATCACTTTGAAAGAAGTGAGAGTGAATTTTCAATTAAAATACTAAAAAGTCTCTATTAAATATTTTCAACATAACTTTGATATGGCGTATTGAATTTGTACGGAATTTAACGTTATTTTAAATCAACATATTAGTTAACTAAAAAAAAGGAACAAATGAAAACTCTTAAATTAGTCCTTTTAATGTAATTATAGAATCAACTCATAAGAAATTCACATAAATATTCATTTTGCAAAAAGGCGCTTGGTTGTTTTTATTAATATATAATTAAATAAAATATTCGGAATTTTCACTTTTGTACCTGAAATTAATTTTGATTTGCCTAAATTCTCCTGAGAAACGTGACGGTTATTTTCTTCGGTCTTCGCACTTTTAAACAATGTCTTATGACGAGGATGAAATCTAAATTAGTATTTCTCTTTCCTAAATTTCCCAAACACGCAACACCACTTGCGTACTTTGAGGCTGCATTTTTTAACTAATAGCAGCCTTCCCTATTCCACACGACTTTTTTCCGTAGAGTAAGGATCCAAACCCAAAGCTATCCTAAATTATAAGCAATATCGAGCACACAATCATGACTATTTGGATATTGCTGCCTTACCATTGAACCATTGAAACTTAATTTTCTCCAATAAAATGAAATATTTATTTTACATATGAAAGAAAAAGACAAAATTTTTTTTTTTATTTGACATACATACGCAATCATGTGCTTTTTATTTCACATTTAAAAACTTAATTTTCAAAATATAGTTTTTGGTAACTTTGAAAATAATGTCACTTCTCCTTGCAATAAATAGATGGCTCCGGCAACACAATGGTCATAGTCGTGAGCTCAAAGCCAGTGTTGTTTCAATTAAGACTTCAGTTCGATTCCTAGTCCACTAGATATCTATTGTATAGTGCAGAGATTGGAAGACAGCTGCTCTTTGCACAGGTATCTGCAAATCTTCAGACTTATGTTTCTATTTATTGTAATGCATTATTGTAATACACAAATATTGCTAAGCCATTTGTACTCGTGATTGGAGGCTTAGCAATATTAGCAAATGGCTTAGCAATATTTTTAGTCTAAAACAAATTTAGAATAATGATTACTAAATATATATGCCTAGAATCCTTTTCAAAATTCAAATTATTCTTGTAAAAAATTTAAGAGTCTTGAAAGTTAAGAGTGGAGAATTAAGAGTGGAGAATTTTTATGTAAATCGTCCAACAAGACCAGAAGTAGCTATATGGCAACCCTATGACCCTTCCTGTACTTAGAGATTGTAGTATTACTTCAGATATTTTTGAATCGATAAAATCGTACTTTAAATGACTGTGAGAAATTATATCCCTATGTACAAAAGTATAAATAATACAGAGTAAATAATTAAATATGTAAATTATTTTGAAAGGAAGCGATAATTAAAATGAATTATGAGTTGTTAACATCAATGAATACCACTGCACCATTACCAATTAGAGAAAGATATAGCCATGACATTCTGGTGCAAGCAGATCTAAGTGGTAATTTGCCTGTCTTCAAGTAAAGATTACACGTTCCGATTATTGTAGTACGAATAAGAAAATCTGTAAGAGGTGTTTTATTTTTATCTTAGCGTTAATTTGAAAATAACTTACCATGATCAATACAGAATAAGATCTTAAAATTTATGAAACTAAAAGAAGAATTATTCGCAATTTAGTCATTAAATTGTTAAAGATTGATGATTAATTTAACAAAATATTGATTGGACCCACATGTAATGAAAGATTTTAGTTCTACTTTGATGATGCACAAAGCAACACTTGGATATTTAGATGAATCTATTGCAACTCTAACTAATTTAGATTATTAAAAGGCGGTAACTGAAAATTCATTACAATATAATGAATTGGTTATGCTCTGTGAGTTTATAAAGCCGTAACCCACAACGCATAATCATTTCATTATATTATACCAAATTCTGATTTATTTTTAAGTAAAGCAGCAATTATGAAAAATAAATTAAATGCTTTTATTATACAAGACAGAATTCCCGATATATCGAAAATATTTAAAAATTCATTAGAATATAATGAATTGGTAATGCTCTGTTGGTTTATAAAGCCCTAATCCACAGCGCATAATCATTTCATCATATTATAGCAAATTCTGATTTATTATTAAATAAAGCAGCAATTATGAAAAATAAAATAAATGCTTTTATTATACAAGACAGAATTCCCTAAATGTCGAAAATATTTGGCTGTCTTCCGCAGTATCAATTTCAAGTGAAGAGTCATGCGATATTACTGATACTGCAAAAGTATCACTCGTTGGACGATATATGTTTGCTCGTCACAAAGAAAAATTTCTCCATCTAAATTAGTGGAACTTAAAAATTGATGGTTCAATGTAAAAACAAGGAAAAAGAATAAAAATTTTCCGGTATTGTTGGTACTTAAATTATTTCATGAAGTTTAAAAATGCGATTACTAGCATTACAATACTTTGACATCGGTTGCTTTTTGCTTTTTGCCACTGAAATAAAAATTTATTTCATAGTTTTTAAAGGAATAGAAAATATTACGTTGTGTAAAATTTTATTTCAATAACATAGAAAAATATCAATTTAATGATGACAGTTTGAATCGCGACCTCTACGTGCTCACACATGGTACCCTCGATCAATGAATTGCGGGTTTTAATCGGGATGATCCCTCTAGAACTCTTTGATTTACAGATGAAAGACCCTGGAAAGATTCTTGGACATTTAATGCTCAGAATGTGATTGGTTTATTCGGGAAGAAAGATCGTTTTCTTTTTTGTGGTGACCCTGCATCTCTCACAGCTACATATATAAATAAGAAGTTCGCTTATATTTGGCACAGCACGCACGCAAATTCTACAAGCATGTGCACAATTTCAACACACACACACAACACACTTACAATCCCACACACTATATGTACTATGCACGAATATCTAAGTGCACTACTTATCAATTTTCCAGGAATATGATTAAAATTATGTTGCAGTTAACTAATTATGTTTCAATAAATCTATGAATAATGCATGAAATCATGATCTTCTCATTCAATAATTAATCATTCATTCGATTCTTTACTCATATATGATCGGTGCTTGTTTTCTCCCACTGTACGGATCACTTTAGCCTAATTAATCTCAAAATTCATAGTTTAGATAAATAATTAATCTGAAAGAAAGCCTCAGTAATAATATGAACTTTGACTCTCTATCTTCATTATCCTTTTTTCTTAATAACTTGGCAATTCTGTCCCGAAAATCTACCGACTCCTAGTCTAGTGGGATTAATGTACTTTATATCTGTCTTCCTCATGTTGGATGGTGTGGAAGTTAGGAGAGAAGTTGTAAGTTCAAGTGACGTCCTGCACTTGACCGATGCTAAAATTTCGAGATCCATTGCTAATAGCCCTTGTATTGATTCTCAGTGCGACGCTAATAAGCAAACACATCACAATGTAAGTGAGACATTAATAAATAATTGATGAATTCCTTGCGTTAGACATAAAATACAAAAAAACTATTTTTATAAAATTTCTTTAGAACTTAATAACAAATAAGTATATGTAAGCCTTTATTTAACATTAATTAAAGATTGTAAAATGCTACTTAATAAAAAAAATACTGAGGATAAAGTAAAATTAGTTTAATTAACTTCCTATTTATCACTGATACAAAAAGAGTTTTTTTCTTGTAAATAAAAGATAGATGAAAGATATAGTCAATTATATTAAAATGGAATTTGATGGAGGGAAAGTCTGAATGGTGGGTGTCGCTTATAAGTTTAATAATTAGTTTATTTTCTCAGATTTGGTACATAAAAAGAACTGGGAAAATATTATTTTAATTTCATCAGTAACTGTGATCGTCATAAGTTTGGTAATTTGTATTAAACATATTAATCTCTCATAAATTCTCATTAATTTCTTAATTCCCTTAATGTATTACTTTCAATTAAAGTATAATAGAGTTGAGAAATTTGATTAAAATATTTTTAAAAATCAGTGATAATTTTAAAATTTATTACACCATAATGTTTTATTTATCTCAAAATTCGTTAAATAATATAAATATTAATAAATATTTCTTAGGCTGATGTTGTTATAATCATTTTTGAAAAATATTAATTAAAATTCTAAATATTTTCACTGGGTGAAAATATTTCTTCTAACTCCCACCGTTTAGTATTAAAAATGTATGTATATAAATAAGAATTATTTTTAAATTTAAGTATTCTATGTAAAATTTGTTCTTAGATTCTCTAAGATTACATTAACAAAAATGTAAGTTTCGACATACAAATAAATATTTGAAATATATTCTAAAGACATTGAACAAATTTAAGTTTAACACTTGTACATATGCAACCATAAGCTTCCACAATATAAATTAAAAATCGAAATAATATCCTTATATAAACTAAAAGAAGCAACATAAATCAAAAGTAGAAAGAATAACTAATTTTGTATCCGAAGAAAATTATTTCATTCCATGACGATATATCATTAAAAAACTATATTTTGCCAAGTTCCTTTCATTTTCAAATATTTTTGTTATTCCTTACTTTTTCGAATCCAAACTTTCAATATCATATAAAATCCAAATTAAGGAATCGACATACTAAAATGTAAATTAAAAAAATTCAAATTCTCTAAACATATCTTTTATTACTTCATCTCTCGTCTTCAATACTTCTCTGTTCATATGCTTTTCCTTTTATTTCAATATTTAATGCAATTTGAAAGGATTTTGATTGGTTCGTATACCTGTGACGTAGTAGGCGAGTCATTAAATGTGAAGCGAGGTCTGTATTTTTGTTAACCTAATTATTTATCTCAAATTTTATATTATATGGTTCAAGGCATTATTCTTCCATTATACATATAGTTTTAGAGCAAACGTGGATTCGAGATGTAGTAATCAAACAGTGCAAGATCAATGGATCAGTATCTCTTTTAAAGATTTCTTCTCTTCAAGGTTCTGCGAAATTGTATACTTAAAAATTCTTAAGATTCTCATTCATATATGGATATCGAAAAGCTTTCATGTATCGATTTTGAAGTCTAATGTAGTTTTGATCGTTTGTTTGGAATTTTAAAGTAGTACAATAATATTTTCTTATTTTTTTATAGAAAGAATAAATGTACCTTAGTCTCTCTCCCTCTCACAATACAAGACAGAAAAGTAGATTCTGTAAATTGAAAAATAGTAAAAAAAAATTACATAAAATCTAATTCGTAATATCTGTGATTTTTGTAAGAAAAAAATCAGTTGTTTATAGGTTTGACATGTTGTAAATGAATTTTGAAATTATTTAAATGAATTGAATTTTTCGTCAAACGATATTTAGTACAATCTTCTTTCTTTTCACTCAAAAATTAACATATTTAACTGTAAAATATTGATTTTTTCAACAAAACAACTACTGTATTTTATTATTTTCGCAATAATAATTTAATAAATATATACTTTTGTTTACTATTTCACTATTTGAATAGCAGAGACCTAAGCATTCTTAAATTGTGCTGGACTAGAAAAGACTTGGCACTTATAATGCTTTAAAAGAATATTTAAAATAAATCAATGCAATTTAAGTCAGTATTCATAATCAAAAAGTGAGAATAATTTCTGAATTACAAAAAATGTCTAGAACTTCATTAAAACATTAATAAGATTCTATTCTTAACTTATTAATATTTAAGAAGAGATGAAATTTGTTTGTTAATTATGGTTAACTGTCCAATGGTAATATGTTACTATTAATGAAGAATTAAATACACTTGAAAATTAATTGGGAACATTAAAAGTAGTTACAGTTACTTCTATGACTTTCTAGCATGACGAATATGTATATATATATATAAAATAAAAACATTTAGTACAAAATTCCAACGATAAGTGGCGCAGATCTGTGTATTTGCATAAATTGAAAATTTTTCATTGCAGAGCATACTTAGCGTCATTTTTTGGATAAAAAGTGGGCAGATTCTTCACGGGCATTAGTTACTTCTGTGCACATCTTGGTTACATTACAAGGAAAAGCGCTATTGGTAAAATTGTACCAGCAGAACTCTGTTAAAGAATTTCGTCATATGAAGCGATCCAGTGTCTCTCTATGATCTACTCGAAATGATACAGAAATTAGAAACAATTGAGCAACTTAGCATTCTTTCAGGTAGAGGGCGAAAGCAAATCCCATCTTCCGGCGTCGAAAATGTGGTTACCTCGGTAATTGAAGTCTGCTGTAAGTTGCCCTATGGTAGTGCGCGTGTGTCAGAAATTTTCCGTGTATTGTGCAAGCTGTTTTGTATGATACGAAAAAACTTACGACGTATTTTTCATTTTTATCCCTACAAAATTAAGTTTGCATCAATTGCAGTAAAGGACACAGAGGCTCATGAAACTTTTACGCTTCAGTTTCGTGCTCGAATGATGGTTGACGTTACTTGGCCGTGGAATATTCTGTGGAGCAACGAAACTCTATTTTGCCTCAATGGCCAAGTTAACCCCCAAAATTCCCGAATATGAAATGTGAAAAGCTATCCCGCTATCGAGGAACAACCTATGCATCTTGAAAAAGTGACAGTATATGATATATTTTTACGGATAACTTTATCATTGGATCACACTTTTTAGAGAAATAACTGAAAATGGAATTCAACTCTTTTTCGTTGCAAGAAACCGGTACTAGGATAAGCAGAGAGATTTTGTAATCCAAGAACTTCAACTGCGTGGATGCCTCCAGATGATAATTTTCATGCAGAATGGTGTACATCCTCATACTAATCAGCATGTGAAGCAATATCTAAGGCAGCATTTCACAGATACAAGAGTTGTAAGCCATCATTTTCTGAAAGCAGGCCCTCCTTGTACTCTGGATTTGACCCCCTGCGACTTTTGGTTGAGAAGTTTTAAAAGGAAAACATCTACCGTGAAAAGCCAGCATCTATGCGACATCTGAAGGACAGCATTTGAAGCCATGTTCTCAATATTCTAGCAGACTCACTCCATGCAGCAGAGATGACCGGAAATGTATACTAAAACTATAAAGGATTTTCCATGTTTAAATTGAAAATATAAGCTTTAAAGTTTCTCCTATGAATCAATAAGGTTAAAATCAGACATAAATTTCTACATTTTATACATTCAAACACTGAACCTAAAATCGCATTGTTGGAGAAATATTTATATCAACGACTCAAATCTGTGTGTTTCTTATTTCCGTACCTCACAGGCAAATATAATTCTTGTATTTCAATTACTCGTGTCTTGAAAAAGAGCACTTCCCTTCAAGCACTATTATCGTTTCTTACTATCAAAACTCGCTTCTTATACAAGAACTGAGTTTTAATTGTTATCTATTTTCGTCGTTCAAAATAACTAACCAGTAAAGTTGGATCCTACCATCGGATAAATAAGAATTAATTGTTTGTTTGAAGACAAGGAATTGTTAGTTAACAAACGAAGGAGCTGTATTATTTTCTGAGACAGGCAGAACAATGAACAAGAATCTTTTCACAAATTGAAATCGATATAAACGGTTAATTAGTCGTGGAGTTTCCGCTTAAGGCTCTAAGTAATGATTCTATTTCGAATTTCTTGTTAATTTCGAATTGTAAGAGATTATTTTCTTCCTCAAATTTTCAGTTTTGTTTCAATTATTAAAATTTTATATTTTTTTAAAACCTATTTATTATTATTCATGTAAATAATCAATGAGGAGAGATGATTTTTTTTCGGTTTTAATCAATATACATAGAAAAATACATATGCAACATGTATTTTATGTATATATGTATATATATGTGTCTGTCTGTCTCTGTGTGTGTGTGTGTGTGTGTGTGTGGCTCATAATTACAGGTAATAGAAATCAAAAATATTCTAGATTGCAATATTTAAAAAAGAGATTCTGTAGAATAATTTGAAATTATTTAAGCTTTCATTAACTGAATTTTCTGTAATGATTACTACAACAAGACTGGCTACTAATTTTAAAATAGTGATTTAACCATTAATCATACATGGAATCAAACGTTTATACACACCGATGTAAAATTCAAGCTAAATATAAAGGATTCTTTTAACTAGCAGTATAAAAACTGTAAGATAAAGAAATACAAGTATAATCGTTCCAATATAAGTATACAATTGCATGCATATATTTTTTCGCTGCATTATCATAACTAGATTTTCTTAATTATCAATACATATTAACCTACTTTTAAGATTTAATGTTGACGAATTTACTGTTTTTTTATTGAGGGGTAGTATTTTGCTTACGTGGGGATAATTCTTAAACGATAAATTAAAGCAAAGGCAAGGAAGTTATATCAGTAAATTAATCTTTTTATTAAAATGCATTCATATACTAGATCATAATATTTTTATCGATGCTTTTAGATTAACTTATCTGTAATTTGAAACATAAAACTAACAAGTAATGCACTTTTCATTTTAAACTGATTATCATTTATTATCCCAGACTCAGTTTAAACTTAAAATGTAATCCAGTTCAAAATATTGATTCAAAGAAACAAATTAACTCAAGAATGCCTTAAATAATACTAAGCGTTAAATGTTCACAATCCTATTGAATTTTAAGACTAATGAGAACTCACGATTACGCAAACGATTTATTTCCTGCATTTCTTAACTTGCGCTACAAAACAGCTGCGTTCGAATTTTTACTCAATCAACTAATTTGAATATAGAACAAACTATATACGAGAGAATATTTACAGCTGTCTAATACGACACATTGTGCATGTTGACAAAATTATTAAATCAAAATAGTTGAAACAATTTACAAACCACTTCACCCACTATATTTCAAATATCCATTGTCTAGGAGGCAAAGAGATAATTATTTAATGAATTTCAAATTCATTTTACGATTATTCTCTTGCAGAATTGTAGAAGAGGATTATTAATGACAGTTTTAGAATTTTCTTTTCGTTAAGATGAAATGTAACTTATGTAATGAAATTTTTATTGCTAGATTTAGATCAAAAGTAAAATATGGTGCGGAGGAGTTTCTGAGAATTTTGTGGAATAGCAATTAAATGCTTTTGAGCAATGATAAGAAATTCACAGTTTTATACTTGACAAAATAACCTTTATTATTATCTAGAGTGTTGAATATTGCATTTTAAATTTCAAAATATATCGTAATCCACTTCTTATGCTTCTATAAAAGTGAAGAGAGGCTCAGAGATTTACATTTAACCTGATAGCTTCTCTATATGGCCCAAATTTGAATTATGTAATTTTGGAAAAATTTGAATTCAGTATTTCAAATATGCTATACGATATGCTTTTTATTGATTTATGCATTATAATGATGTACCAGTTCAAAATTTGTATATGGATTTTAACCAATTTCTAAGCGACAGATCAAGTTACAATTTTACACATATACCTATATTTCCGATGATAGTACAATATTACGGTATACTCAAGCAGTTGCGGACTTAGAGAAGAGCGCATTGCATTTTTTGCTTGAATTTTTACCTGCCCCCATCATCCGATTCAGCTGAAATTCTGCATACTCTGATAACAATAAAATACAATGGTATGTTCAAACAGTGACGAACTTGGGGAGGAGAGAACTAGCAGTCTGGATCTTGCACTTCAGAACATCCAATTCAGTTGAAATTTTGCACACGAGTTAATTCACAAAATAGCTTTTCAGGCTTACATTTACAGACTAAAAGGAATTGAATCAATATAAGTAAACACATTTTTGGATCAAACTTTTATATAAGGCTAGATAAAAAGAATATATTTTAAAAAATTTAAGTAAAGTAATATATAATATAGAAACACGTTTGAGGCTCTTTTGACTTATAAGTAATAGTTATGGTACGTAATTAACCGGTATTTGTCGAAGTGTAATAATTAAACTTTTCAAGCCTTTGTAAATTACGCTTTACTTACATTTAAAGAAATATTTGTTTTTATTGTAATTTATCTTTAAATAAAAGCTGGATTTTAAAATGTTTTTACTTATTTTTTTAAGATATATAAGAAGTGACCCACCCTCCTCCCAACCCCCCCCCCCCCCCCCTCCCCCCACCGGGGGGGGGGTGCTAAACTAACTTTATTATTAACTTTAAGAATTATGAAGACGAAAATTTACAATAAAATTCGAAGGTTATAATAATATATGAAAGTATGAACAAGCTTATTCCAAACAGTTTGTTTTTCGTTTAATATGTTATACAGTATCAAATACGTTATATTTACTTCATTGTTTAACGCTTCTTATACTTCTATATTCAAAATACTGGTTCTCCTACAACTTTCCATTAAAAAATATTCAAAATAAAGAGAAAATTGAATATTTTTATAGAGATGGATTAAACCTAGCACTTTCAACGAGAGCCCGTAAAAGAGAAAGTTATTTATTTCCCCTTTACAACGCTTTAACCAATATATCTACATTCGTATTTCCAAAATATATGCTCTCTGAAATGGAGAAAACATCGCTTCGTACAATTTCAATATTTAAGAGAATCTAGCAAATTATTTTGCGTGTTGCCTAATTTGCATAATTTTCTCGGTTCAGCTGATTTGCATGCCACCATCCATTTAATGAACTTTAAATTCATTTAATGACTACACCGGTTTGGAGAAATTGAAGTAGTAGTTGAAAATAAATGGTTATCTAGGGATTTCTTTCACCTTCTTTGGAGAGAGAATGTTTGTACCAAATGTGATTTTAAAATGTTAGTTGATGCCAAAGAGAATTAACCTAAATTTTTTTAGAAGAAAGGCAAAGTTTTGTTTTAAGCATTAATGATATTATGAAATTTCGTAAGGAACATGGATATTATAAATATCTGATTTCACAGAATTCTAATAATGCCTTCGAATTGATCGAAATCATTGAAATTGATTTGGTTTTAAAAATGGTGTTCAATTTCTCCAATTTTCTACGCTTACAAACATAAAAAAATAAATTTATCTAAAGCCGAATTCAATCACTTATTTTCCGGAAAATGGTATCTGTATTATATACGAAATGTTCCCCCCAAATCATTGACAAAAAAAGAATAATAAAAACAAATTAAATCAAATATTTAAAAGTGTTTCCTGCTTTTAATTAAAAAAGGCTAATGAGTACAGTCTAACGGAAGTTTCCATTACAAGAAGTGCACTTTATTCTATATAAATAATATTGGTCGTGCAAAATATATCATTAGACGAAAAATATTGAATAATTAAAACTATTTAATATTAAATTTCCATTGCCATCAGTAACTCTTTTATCTGAGTCGCACATAAGCATACAAATTTTTTCTTCATACTGGATTCGAGTTACAGATTAAAATAGATTTTACAAGGGCGATAAGATATTGTTTTTCAAAAATGTTCATTGAATTTGTATTCTTAATATATATATTTTTGATTAAATATGTGTGCGATGAAATAGATTCATTGCTATGTAAAAAGATCTGTGAAATAAATTAGTAACAAATTTGATTCTTTTAAAAGGAATGAAAAAACTAAAGATCGCTGTTCTGTGTTTTTGTATGCAATTAATGTCCTAATTAAACTATTTCTAGATAGCTGAATTGCAATTTTTAATAATAATTTTATTCTTTGCGGCTATAAAATTATTTTTTATAAAGTTAATAGAATAAAACACTAGATTGAAGTAAGTAAACGCTATCTGCCAAGAAGTCAGTTTTTTAAATACTATTTATTTATCACGATATCATTATCGATTCGAGCCAAAATTAAAGACCGAAAGTAAATTACAACAAGCACTTGAGTATTTTACAATTATTGAGCCATGGATTCAAAATAAGGAAATTTTGGTATGTGTTTAAAACTTACAAAAAAAAACCATTGGAACTATCTCCGTACAAAGAAATGTTACTTTTGTATTTTATAATTCCTTATCTGATATTTTAATATTTTCTTATGTAATATTTATATTTCCCTATCTGATATTTCAATTTTTTCCTATATGATATTAAAAGTCTCTAATACAGGAATCAATTTCCAGTTTACATTTAAAAGTGATTCATATTTGACAACTGTTTCAGAAACATTCATTCGATGAGTTAATATGGCCTTATAAAATACATAGAGATAATACAAACATTTCTGATAAAAGTTTTATATAATGCAAAGAAGGCTTTCAAAAATGTAAAATATTGTTTTAAATACTAATTTAAAGCACACAGAAAATAACATATTTTCTGTCTTGGTTGTCGCAAGACATTAAGACTAGAATTCGGGTACAGAAATCGATCAGGTTTATGTGTTACATAAAAAATAATAGAGGGATCAACCAATACCATTTAACGACTTCTGCTCTAGTATAAGGTTACATCAAAGCAATCAAATCAAAGTGAAAAAAAGTTATATAAACTTACGGAAAAAATTTCCATGCATTTCTTGACGGCCTTTCTTCATTATTCGACTCAGCAGCCATCTTAAAGTCTAATTAGTTAATAAGTTCCAATACTCCAGCTGAAGATGCATAAGAGAAGGAATCACTCTGTATTTTCTACCAAAGAATATACATAATAGCTCTCTCTCGAATCTCTCTTAATTCAGTTAATTCTAACTTAGGATTTAAATCTCTCATTTCGATTCATTCATTTTTCGATCATTGCATATTCGATACCTATTATTTTGATCAGGAGTCACTTCCAATTACATTCAATATAAACGATTAATTATTATGATTTCCTGTAATACCTATCAGCTCGTCGTAATCCTTTATTTTCCTTACCTTTCTTTTTTAATTCTATTTCACTTATATATATCACTATCTCTAATTCAATTCACTACACTTCCTATCTTCCTCTAATTTACCTGATGAAGTATCATAGGTTGTCAAGGAGTTGTAAAAAGAATGAATTTTGAGAATGAATTTAAAAGAATGAATTTTGCAGATGTAAAAGCTTTTTGCATTGTTATATAAATTAACCGTTTTAAGTATCACCAACTTAAAATAAACCGTAACCTTAATTTTTAAGTCAGAGATATTTATTTCTCGATAAAGCCATTCTTCACTTCATGAAATATTGATTTTAAAATATTCGATGCATAATTCATAATCAATCAATATTTATAACATATTTCAGAAATAATATCTTTCTTGATTAATTTACGGTATTGTTATGTACTAAAATTGAAGCATAAACTATAGTACAAACATGTCGTAATAATTGCAAAGCTGGTGAAACTAAGATTGTCATTTTTTATACAAGTACATGCAACTTAAAAATTACATACTTAATTTCACTGTCAAACGGCATTCTAAATTGTTTTTATAAAAATATACACCGTAAACTACTAACGCAATTTACTTGCTTTTAGTGATTAATTAAAAATTATGTTTATATTTAATATACTACAAAAGTTCTTATTCGTAAGATTGTATTTGTTAATAAATTTTCTACAAATATGTAAATGCCGTAGAATTGGATTGTAAAAATAAAATAATATGTTAAGTCTACTCTTATGTTACTACTTATGTAGTATATTAGGATTTTTTTTTCTTTTGAGTCGATTCTACTTCTTCTATCGAGACCCCATTCATTTCCAGAAATTTATGTAAGTAAGTAATAAATGATGAAAATAGTATACCCTAGTTTCCCTTAAAAATGTTTTTTTTTTTATCTAAGCAGTCAGAAAGAGATAAAACTGGATAGAGTAGAATGACAGAGGGTATTGAAATAAGAACGCATGTAGAAAATATAGTAGGTATATAGACTTTGATAACGATATAATATGAGGAACGATAGAATTTGACAATGTCAGAAGGTTAAAGAGATGAATAGTCCAAAGTTAACATAAAAAAAACTTAAATTAACAAAAGAAAAATATTAGCTCATGATCTGAAAGCTAAAGAAAAAACTTGAAGTAAAACTAGTAAAAAAGTGAGGTAACTAATCTTCCTCATCGAATCTCATTCCCTGTTTTACTTATACATACAGGTCAATTGAAAAGTACCCGGCCTACCATAGTAATACACATTTTTTGGCACAATTAGTTTTTTTTATTCAACATAATTCCCTTCAAGGATGATACACTGATTATAGCGACCCTCCAACTTTTCAATACTATTTTTTTAGTACGATTTGTCCTTTGCTTCAAAATAGGCCTCAGTTTCGGCGATCACCTCTTCATTCGACGAAAATTTCTTCTTAACGAGCATTCTTTTGAGATCTGAGAACTGGAAATAGACGCTGGGGGCCAGATCTGGAAAATACGGTGGATGAGGAAGCAATTCGAAGCCCAATTCATGGAATTTCACCACCGTATTCACTGACTTGTGACACGGTGCATTGTCTCGGTGAAGCAGCACTTTCTTTTTCTTCAAATGCGGCCGTTTTTCGGCGATTTCGTCCTTCAAACGGTCCAATAACGCTATGTAATAGTCGCTGTTGATGGTCCTTCCTTTTTCAAGGTAGTCAATGAAAATTATTCCAGGCGCATCCCAAAATACAGGTGTCATAACCTTTCCAGCCGACTGTTGCGTTTTCCCACGCTTTGGAGCGGGTTCATCGTGTGCAGTTCACTCGAATGACTGTCGATTGGACTTCGGAGTGAAATGATGAAGCCATGTTTCATCCATTGTCACATATCGATGCAATAACTCGGGTTTATTACGCTTTATCATCTTCAAACACTGCTCCGAATCATCAACTCGTTGTTGTTTTGGATCAAAAGTGAGCTGGCGCGGCACCCACTTTGCCCAGAGCTTTCTCATACCCAAATATTCGTGAATGATATGATGTCACGTTCAGTTGATATCTTTAGAGAGTCTGCTATTTCATTCAATTTCAATTGACGGTCATACAAAATCATTTTGTGGATTTTTTTAATGTTTTCGTCTGTAACAATCTCTTTTGGGCGTCCACTGCGTTCACCGTCTTCGGTGCTCATTTCACCACGTCTAAACTTAGCATACCAATCCTTGATGGTTGATCTTCCTGGGGCAGTGTCCGGAAACTCGACATCAAGCCAAGTGTTTGCTTCAACTGTATTTTTTCCCTTCAAAAAGCAATATTTTATCAACACGCGAAATTCCTTTTTATCCAATTTTTTCACAATAACAAAAGTTGCTTCACTCAAAATGCTATAATTCACAAACTAATGATCCGACAGCTATCAAATTTATACACGAATCTTTTTGAGGGTTAGGGCTAACTAAAAAACATATGGATTTAATTCTAGTAGCGCCATCTATGTGTCAGGCCGGGGACTTTTCAATTGACCTGTTATGTAACTGTGGCAGAAGAACATTAGGACTCAAATTCATTTCTTCTCAACTGCATAGGTTGTGCTTCTGAGTTCAATTCGGGAAAGGTGGCGCGTTCAAATCTCGCTCGGGCCACCAATGTAAAATTTAACAAATTGACTATGTCAGAATATTCAAGAGATAAGTAGTCACATTTTAACATTTTATTCGCAATAAAACATTTAAAAGAAGTTCATACGAATGAGAAAAATATTTCAGCTGACAACTTGAACAACTAAAGAAAAAATCTGAAACCTGATTGTGATTGCTTAATAACGTCGCACTGATAAGCAACATGAAGGCTGTCGGTGACTGAAGTCATAATTTTGAGCATCGGACAAGTGACACCTGAACTGGAAACTCTCCAAATTTCTACACAACGAAATCAGGAGAATTTGAAACCTCGATCAGATTTACTGTGCATTAACCCCGCTACGCGGTGGGTCCATAATGGCAATAGGGCTCGAACTCACGACTGGACGAAAACAACGGCACCCGCGAGTTTGTGACCATGCCACAAACTCAAGCCACTAATCTACCTCTGTTTGTGACCACTAGGTTGCCTTGGCCACAAGCTGAAGCCCGAAATGAGACCTGAAATGGGAGAGTTTGAACAAACTGCATCATTGACTCTTGTTTAATGTCCTTGTTTTATATAGTTTTAGCAAGACAAAGGGATTTGAATTCACTTCTCTTCACTGTTTCGTTCACACTCAGCTGTTCCGTTTCTCTATATCTGTTGGTTCAAATTCTCAATGGTCAAGGCGAACGCAAGACGCCATAGATGAGTCTAGTTTATTTATTAATAGTTGCAAATTTCCTATTAGTTTTGCAATCATTAATAAATAAACTAGATTAAACTAGTAATTGATAAAACTTTGCAACTATTAATAAATAAACTACCGATTTTGATCAGATTTGTTTCGAACAGAAATCATAAATTTTCAATCTCAATTAAATGGTGCATGCAATTGCCTTTTACAATTGTACAACAACTTTAACTATAAGTTTTGGTTCGTAAGTTTTCAGGAGGTTTTCTGAAGAATAATTTAATGCACATAGTTTCAAATTATTATTCAATACATCCAAGTACTTCATTTTATCCATTAATCCATTAATACACTTTTGCAAACATACAATCCCTTTCAAGAACCAAATCTATTCTATTCTTGATCATGAGAATGGTGTTGAGGGTTAGGATTCCACCAAACATACCATCGATCATCACTTCCAAAAACATTGAATTAACTTTCATTACTGAATATTACATCATTCTTGAAATTTTGAGGCTTTAGAATAAGCTGTTGTTAGAAAACATAACCTTTTTTTACTTGCTTTGGAACCCAAGGGATTTAGTTACGTGACCATTATAATTTTTTACGGATCACACTTCGAGTTGTTGCTGCAGAAATGCATCTTCCTTATACTGTAAAAGTAGATGGGACAATTTTTTCTGCTCTCATCTTAAGAATATGTCTAACATTTCAACTGATGTTTTCTTTTGGTCATTGAACTGAGGATTTCTTTTCTCTCTCTTCCAGGTTTGTTTGAAATTTTCCTAATTTTTTTATACAACTGGATAATTTTTTTGTACTCATTCATGACTGAATTGGACTTCCTGGCTGAGAAATTTAGAATAGAATTACATTTTGTGAATTTCAATATTAGTTTGAGTTTTGCAGTTCATTTTCCTAGCTAAAATTATTTTTCTGCTGAAAATCAAATGTTAGTATCTTAGAGAAACAAAACCATTATAATGAATCATCACAAAAAATATTCAATATTGAGACTTGGAAATTTGGAGCTTTGTGGTAAATTTTGGTCCTTAAAATGTTATGAACTCTTCATTTTTGTTTTTTAGCCCAATGTGCATCTTGTAATGTGCATTCTGTTGTTTCTAAAAATATTAAACGAATATTTTAACTATTAAGTAAAATATTCATAAGTGTTTAATAAAATTGTTTAGACCTATAAACACGGAATAACAAGTGTACACTTAATTTGTTATACGTTTGAACACACACTTATTACTCAAGTATGAAATTTCATTCAATATGAAATGCAAACTCAAATCCCATGCAATATTTATGAAGTGAATATCTTCAAGCTTAAAATACTAGAAAATGTTAATTACTAAACAAGTACCATAGACTATACAAATGGTACAAAAAATTATTTTCTAAATATATATTACTCTCACTAACAGAAGGCAATTCGTGTTTGGATATATTGCATCATATTTATTCAGCAAACGATTTATTCCGTTCATCAGAAATTCTATTCTAGAATATATTCTTCCGAAATTTCCAGACTATGATCAGTTTCGAATGAACAACAAATGTCACGTTTCGCAGAAAGGAATATTTATGAAAGTCTAACGAACTATTGTATATGTGTTAGCTAAATTGCATAGTTTATTCATGTAAGCCCATTTGTAAACCACCAGAATTTCAAAGAATAAGGTATTTATTTAAGTCACTGCATTCTTCGGAAGAGCGAAGGTAGAAGGGGAAAGAAAACAACAGACAACAAAAAATGTCTGTTTTTAAATTTATATCCAGAGAAAAACCGAAAACTTCTTTAAATTATATGACACTGTTTTGGTAATTTTTATTACATTTATAAACTAAATAAAAGGTTCAAAAATTCGTAATATAAAAAATATTACATGAGATAAATATTTATATACCTTCAATAAATATAACAATTTTGCTATTTCAAAACCTTGAAAGAAATCGACATTAAAACACCTTTTCAAAGATAAATACTTGCGTTAACTTCAGCTGTAATTATATTTATAAACCACAGAAATAAATTATTTTCTCATTAGTATAATGAAGTACTATATGCAACGGGAAATAACTCACTTGAAATTTTCAGAAAGTTTAATTTCCTTCTAAACATGTAAAGAGAAAAATAAAACGATTACTTTCGTTTTAATATTGTTGTTCATGTGATTTCTATTTAACAAGATCAACTCTTTTAATATTACAAGCATTTCGAAGACAAGTATATTAGTCTATAATTACTGCAAAATCATTTTATAGCTTTGATCCGGTTATTTCGAAGCCCTTCAAAGCTTAATAGAAATTTGTGGCAGTTCAGAGAAAAAACAGCTATAATGTAATAAAAAAAATTAAAATGACTTGGAGATATTTAGTAAGAAACTTATACATGAACTCGAAAATTATAGAATTAATTCAAAAATGCTTAATTTTATCTAAATTGCCTTTTTTTTTTATCAAATTCATTGGCAAAAAAATAAAACAAATATCATTTATACTGTATGCAATTTAGGCCCAAAAAGTAACCGTGTTTATATTGAGATATGAGATTTCAGGGACTTTCATTAATGTTATTTGTTCTCTTTCTGTGATTTTAATATAAAAATATTATCTGATTATCAGCCATAGTTAAATCTTTTATGAGTAAATAGTATTTACTTTGATAATGACTAAATGAATTGCTTCTTAGAAATATTCTATGTACATGTATAGTTCAAATTCAGAGGCTCTCGAAATGAAGTATATTTAACCCTAAATGTATTTCAACGATTTTCATTGGCTTACCTCAGCACCTCTGAAAATATGTGGTAAGAATATTTTCAATTCAAGAAATACTTTTAATTTGTCCTCATATAGTCTTAAAGAAGAGGACTCAATCTCAGTTAAAACTTTCAGAGTGTAGCATCTATTTTGATGGTGTCTAAGCGATATGTTTTCAAGGAATTTTCTTTGTACAAGAAAGGCTCAGAAAATACTCTTAACAGAAATACGACATCGAGTATTAGGAAAGAGAAATGAGAAGGACTTATATTACAGCCTGCTTGTAGAGAGCACTTTGCAAGAGATGAATGTGTTTGATGTTTGTTTATGCAACTCCTCAGTAAGAGATAAATACCCCGTGCAGATGTTAGTAATTCATTGCAGTTGACGCATACGCTAAAAGTGAACTATATAATGCGATTAAAGTATGTTAGAATAAAGGTTAATTGCTTTTGTTAACAACCTTCTTTTTGTTTGTCTGATGTTTAAAGACAAAAAGATGATCAAATATCAAAGTAGGACTAAAAGTTGAGTAATAAGTAACAGTGAAATGATTAAGCTATTAGTTAAGAAAGCTTATAAATCAGAAGCGAAAATAAAGTAGTAAAAAACAAGTGTATGTGTGTGCTCTACAGTAGATGATATTCATTGTACTAATACCCATTGATACCTTATTCCTTAATTTTTTCTAAAAAAGTACATCAAAATGACGTCTTTCTCATCCCAAAAAATCATCTCAATAACTTTTCTGATCAATGAGAACGCCTTCAATTTCTTTGGAATAGATTCGTTAGAAGGAACCTATTGTATTGACTATTCTACGGTTTCTCTTGTTAATGATGAATCGAATTCTCAACCACGGTGATAACTAGTAAAAAAAATGATTATAACTCACACATCCAATCAAGCAAACCAACAAATCAGTGTCAAATTTGTTTGAGCGCAGTTTAACAGATGGCAGCACAGAATGTTTTACCAACTTGCTTAATCAATGTTATTTGTTGTAGAATTCAAGAATATTTTGAACCATTCATGTAGTGTAATTGTAATATGTGTTATTAGATAAGATGTACAATATGAATATATATTCTTATTTTAAAGGAATTTTTAATATTTAGATATAAAAGAAATCGTTTAAAATACAGCTTAAGATTACAAAAGCTAAGTTTTTAGCGTCATTAACATATATATATATATATTCTGCTATAAGCAATCTATAAGCAATCTCATATTTATTTTTTTTCGCGTTTGCCGTTCCTTTTTCCCATTCTATTTTTAAATGAAATTACTCTGCATAATATTCATAAGGTAAAAGCTTCGTATTAAACTTAATCCCATACATCAGAACCATGGAACAAGATATCAGTCAACTAGAAGTGTTATAAAAATATGCAAATTCCCAGATTCTCAGAAACATGAGACGAAAGAGCAAACAATATGCTTTGCTCACAGAAAAAACTTCGTCCCAGATGGAAAAAAAATTAACCAACAAAATCTAAAATTACCACTCCCTTTAACGAACCTTTAACATTTCGTTAATCTTGCACATTCTATCAACCTTATCAAAAGAAAACTAAATAAAAAAAAGGATATGGAAAGTGGAGAGACGGAATAGAAAAAATGAAACCAAAAATGTTTTCAATTCTTTGGATTTCACTTTTTCCTTTCTTTGTTTTCTATAGTACTCGTCCTATACTCTTTATTTTTTCTTTCGAATTAAAAAATCCCTCTGAAGGATTTCGATTGGTTCTTGTTTCTTTGAGTTACTGTGTAGGTTTAGTCCATGCAGCTAAATCCTAGAAAGATATATATCTTTTGTGAAGTTTATGACATTCTTTTTTTAGTATGTTTTGAGGGATTTTGGATCCATTAGGTAGAATTTTCTTTAATGGGAACATGGCCGAAAAACTAAACTCAAAATATATAGGATTCCTCTTACATTGAAAGCATTTCAGGACAGATTTAGCTTTTGTCGAAAAGAACAGCTGCAGTAGTTTCACACAAAACAGACTGCTAGAAAAGTTGATGTCTATTATTTAGAAATTTGCATTTCTTCGTTTAAAATTACTTTTATTTATTTTTAAATATTTTTTTAAAGAGGTAAGTTATTTTTCACCTACTATTGGTGAATATTTGAAGAAATTAGCTGTTTAAACTATAATTCTGGAAAAATTTGCTATGAATTCTAATTTCTATTAGATACTGTTCGTGTTTATAGTTGAGGTGAAAATGAACATTTATAATTTTGCAAACTTTTAACATTTTCGTGATATTAAAAGTGTTATTTTTATTTTAATTTGTTTCAGATCATCTTAACTTCTTTCGTTTTGTAATTGCAGCTCTTCAAATTTGGGAAATTCGTTTGTAAACATCCTGTACGCTATTTTTTTTTAAAAAAAAAAATAATAAAGTTTAATTTGGTTCTTGTACATTTGTATCAGAATGGTTCCCCTATTTTGACGACGAATGTTGCTACTAAGGTAAATTCGTATTACCATTGCGTGCTGCCGTTTATTGAATCGCACCGAAGTAATTGATATTAATTTATATATTAGTTTTGCTTTCAAATCAAAATTTGATTCCTGTCGCATTGATATGTTGCCTTATTTTGTCACATTTGACAAGATCTGAATTCATCAATATATACCAGAAACCAAGTAACAATAAAAACAATGAATTACTTTTGGTGATTCTACTTCAAAGAAAGAAAACACAGTCACACTGTCAGGAAATGTTTTTGCGATATTTTGGGATGCGAAGGCAGCGTATTCATGGTCTCAACAGATGGGGGGGAAAAATCAATGGACACTACTATAGAGAGTTAAACCATTTTCATTTCTCATTCCTAACACAGATACTATGGGAAACACCCTCATTTCAACTAACTTTTAGAAATTATCTTTAGTTCCCTAAAAATGTAAGACAAATTAAACGAAATATAATCACATAAAAGGAAGCAATGAAAATAAGCGAACGAATCCTATCATATATCTGATACTCATTCGTAAAAGAATGTTAGAAGTAATTTATTTATTTGGATACAGAAAAAAGAATTAAACGACGTATGTCAACAGAAGTTTAAGAGCACATGGAAACATGGAAAATATATTCAGATTCTAACTTAGTTTTGACCACACTTTTTTTTTCTGGATCTATTATTTTGCTCTTATCGCTAAAATGGAATAAAGATTTACTGTTAGTAGTGAATCCCACAATAGACCTAAATATAATTTGTAAATAGATCTATGAATATAATTGCCGCAAAGAATTTAAAATCAATGTAATAGAACGAAAACACTCCCCCCCCCACCTATTATTGACATGTCGATAACTACTAGTTTTCACTACAAATCATGCAATTTTTTTTAAAAAAAAATGTAAGAAATAAAATTTAATAACATTGCTGCAGTTCAAACTGTATTCGTTACTAATATAACACATTGATCAATAACTCCCGAGTCTAACATTCAAAACAACATTTTTTTTGCAAATTTTTTTTTTTATTCATCAACATAACACCTTTTGTTTGCCATACGTGTTTTATTTGATTATTTTAGATATATTTTGGAAGAAGTTCTCTTTACTTTTAAAATTGCAATTCAAATCTATGTTCTTTTATGTACTTTCTTGAGAGTTCTAACCTGAGGAACTATACAAAATGCTTAAGAACCTTATAATAACCAGTTCGATAAAAGAGCAGCATGTCCATTTTTCAATGTAAGTTTTCAGAAAATGTCAGTAAACTCTTAAGAAAAGATAAGTGTAAAAACATTATAATTTAAAGTCTGAGAAGAATAAAATATAATAAACATTAAAATATTGATTTAATAAGTGCTTATAACACAGAAAATAATTATAACTGTTATTATTTAAATTTCAAAATGGGTATAGTCTCCGCATACAGAAATAATCGAATTCATCTAGGCAAACAGAAGAATCATTTACTTGTATATTAAATAGAAATAATTTTACTAATTTTGTGGTATACAATAATATACCAAAAGGTATACAATAGAAAAATTATACCAAAGGTATACAACATAATTGTATCAATACAGAAATAATTGTAAAATAAAAATTTATCCCACTGCATAAATAGAAATAACTGTATCTTATTCACACAAAGACACTCTTAATGAAATAACCATACCTAAAAAGAAATAATTGTATCTAATTCTCTATACAACAAAATAACAAACAGAACTAATTGTACCCCAGTAGAAATAATCGTAATAAAATAATTTAATTTACTTGTATACAAACACGATATAATAACAAATAATACAAAGAAGCTAAAACCGCGTTATTTGGGCCCAAGAACTTTGAGTCAGCAGTAGAAGCAGGTACGTAGTTCTCCACCATGATAAGAAAGTAAAGTGGGTTTGTATTCATTTGTCGTTCATGGATTTCCAAAATAAAGGCCATTATACAATTTCCTTCCATGTTATAAATCTTTAATCAAGATCATAGGAAACAATAATACCAAAATTATCAGCCCAAACAAATAACCAGGTAGAGTTGGCATCTAAATCAAGACCTTCAGTATTTTTATCGACAGTAATTTAAAGCTGTCGTCATCGAAAGAGGGATAAAATGCTTCTAAATTTCAGACATTTGAATTCATTTTAATGAAAATCTGTTATTTATCAACAACAGTGTTCTTTATAACATCCCACAACATTTATCTTTTGTGTATGATATCAGATTGGTTTAGAATCGCATGTTCAAATATTTACCTTTCCTGCTTATTGGGTATATTCAGCGAGGCCATAACCCAACCACTTTAGTTTTCCGTACACTATGCCTTCTTTTCACTTACAAGTTTATCATGGAATCTTCGTTTGTCTTTACATTATATTACAGAGAATTTGATTGTTACTATGAACCAAAAAGACGATAAATGTGATATTTTCTCCAATATGTTCTATTATTCATTTTATATTATTTCTCTTTTCAAACATTAAAGTTATGTTAAATAGAGTTTTAAATGTTAGATGCATCACTGATTCGGTAACTATTATGATGCCTTTTTATCCAATATCGTAAAATAATTTGAATAGTTTTAAATGAAAAGTTTTTATATCAGATAATGAAGAAAGGGCCAAATCTTTGACTTTTCCTAAATTGATAGTAAATTACTGATATAAGATAGTAATGTTATTATGGAATATACCACCATCAATCAATAATCCCGAGACTAACCCAGATGGCGTTCAGAAATCAGTACAGGTCTTCAGAGTACTGTCCCTTGTTGAAACGTGTCAAAATTTTAAGTCGATCTGACCAGAAACATTGAGTTATCGAGGTTGAGCAGTCGTTTTAGTTTATTTAAAATTGAAACCAGTTTCGTTCTGATAAACATTGCTTTGAACAAAACACCCAGCAATGGATTGAAAATGCGGCCTGACTTGTCCATCAAAGGTACGATTTGTCAGGTTTGTTGCAACGTGGTCACCGACACAAATGACGCGGAATGTCAGACTCAGGAAGCCGTTACACTGGAAAAGAGTGAAGTGACAAAATTATAATGACTGTAAAGGCAGTTCAGAGATTGTTGAGATGACATTTCGATATCACATGGAAGCGCATTTACCATCCTCCATGAAAATTGAGCATGAAAAGGTTTTTCCAAGTGGGCGTCATTGATGGAACAAGTGCACAGCAATGAGCTGATGATCCAGGAGCTGCTTATCGCTATTTACTCACAATAAAAATATTTCAGAAAAAGAAAACTTGGGGAAGAAAAAGATGAAAGTTGAATCTGATTGTATCTAAAGGTGATT
>BMAW01054148.1:0-24024 GCA_019974015.1 Nephila pilipes
GTTTGGTATTCATCCTTCTTTTTTAATTCCTTATTTTTTTTCGAAGATCCATATTGTGCATACGCCATGAAATTTAAAGCCATCTTTTTTTCCTTAATGATGAGATCTTGAGTATTTTATTGATTGCTGAAAGAACTATCGTAATTAAATGAACGAAGAAAATGCAACCTTTCTTTATGCTTTACTATGAAAAAATCGATGAAAGGGAAGTTTCCTACGGTTTTAATCAATAGGTTATTAAAACATCAATCATCATCACGATACTTAGGATATAATCTGTATTCAAACTCTTTTTCGAATAAAGTCGTCACACAAAATTAATTAATTTTATTATTTTGAAATTTAAAGGGAAGTCTTAGTAAATCTACTATTGATAACATGCACTTAAGTTTTCAAAATTGAAATGAACTGCATTTTTGTAATTCGCTTTGTATTTTGAAACAAACAAAGCATTAATAAAGATTTACTGTAACGAAGATCTGAGAATAAAATTAAGTTTTTAGGATGGAAAAACATTGTCAGTTAAGCAACTACAACATAAAAATGCAGCTAAAATATGATAAACAAGGATTGTTCATTCAATACTTTATTAAAGAAAAAAGAACTTGTACGTTTGTTTTGTTAAAATAGGAACTGTCGCATGAATTATTTTTAAAGAAAGTCATGAGATATTTTTTCCTACGAAAATCGAGTGTTCGTCTTCTATTGTGTCAAAATTTGAAAATTTTTAACAGGAAATTTCAAAGTAACTAATCATGGACAAAAATTTCTAATTTTTTAGAATTATTATATATTTTTTAATATTGCATAAGAAATAAACATTGATTTAAAGAATTATTGTAAAATATTTTAAATAAAACTAATGTTACTAAAAGGATGTTTAATCAGTTTTTTCTGTTTTATATAATAAGTGAAGAAGTATGATAAAATCATTAACATCCTGAAATGAAAATTAAGTTTCAAAGATGCCAGAACAAGAAAGACACATAATCCATATATGCATGTTCAAAATATATTAATTTTAAGAGACTTATATATACAATTTACAAAACATTATTTGAAAAATTTATTACTGTGTTATAAGAGATCAATTATAAGAAAATTTTCAGAAAAGTGCTTCCCGCAAAATTCCCTTTTATAAATGTGTGAATAGGTGTGGGCAGGTATGGAGTAATAGGTTAAATTGCTATTAACCTTTGACTATCATCTTCAATCATTGATCTTGTTCCTTTACAGGCAAATACCACTTAGGACCATGAAATTGAGGTCAATCTTATTATCACTAGGGTTTGAGTGCCAAATAGGTAATATTGGTGTAACTTATATATATATATATATATATGAAAGTTTGAGGTAGTTCAAGAACTTTTTTTCATATTGGCACTTTAATTCCATTTCCCTCCACAGAGAGTTTCAAGGATATTCTTCAGCATTTTTTTTCTTGATGTACATTCTTTTAATTTTTTTTTTAATTTGATGCATTGACTTTTTTGAAATTTGATCCTAATATTAATGCCGAAAAATGAAAACTGTTAGTGCGAATTTATATAAACGTCATTTAAAGCCGTTGTTTTTCAAGTACATTAATTTGAACCATTTGTTACCATTCATTTTTTAAAAAAAATTATTGAGTTGTAATTAATTTCTTTTCACTTTACTTAGTTATTAATTTCTATATAATTGCTTTCCTTTTCTAACTATGTAATATTTTTTTAACATTACACATTTTGAAGGCGCAAATATAATAAGACACATATTTAGCATGATATGCATATAATTAAGAATTTAAAACAGCATTTGCTGACATAGTGTGAGTATTCAAAATTTTTATTTTGAATTACACATCAAGCTTTTTGTTATAAAATTTTATTGAAATTATGTATCTTTCAAAAGTGAGAGAAAACTGACAATTTATATGGATATTATAATTTATTATGATAGGAAAGAAATAATGTAATCGATACTCAATAAGAAACTCAGTGAGATATAACAAAAATATTGTTGAGAAACAGTCTTCTACCATTCATTATATCCTAACTAATATGACGCATATAATTCAAAAGTTTTTGCTTTTGGAGGACATATATATGAGCTTATGTACATGCACAATATATATTCAGGTATTTTATGCTAAAACAAATCAATTTTAATGTTACTTGATGTGTATCCCCCTCCTCTATCCGTATATCTGCTGCATGATATACTTATCAATATTGCGAGTGATTTCCCAAATCGTTTGACGTTTTTTGAGTGACGTCATCATCCTTTAGGAAGAGAGGAAAAGGAATGTTGTACTTGTAAAAAATTTACAAATCAAAGTCAGATACCAAAATGCATTGTATAATTTCCCTTGTCTTACATTTTGTATTATAATATTTTTTGTTTGGTTCACTGAAAGTTACTTTTAGTGAAAAATTTTTTTTAAAAAAATTAATTATGTTTAATTTAAAGCAATTGGATATTTTGACACTTCAAATACAAAAAATTGAGCGTTTTAAATTGAGCATTCTGTCACAGTTATTTATTTAATATTTTTTATTACCTTTATTACGTAACATTAAAATTATGAAAATATATTTCCATAAATTAATGAACAATTTGGAAATAATTTTGACAGTTTCGAAATTCAAAAGTCAGATTTCTTTAGTATTTGACATCAGAGGAAAAGGAACCATAACACCTGATTTTAAGCATAATTATCGAATATTTGTGAATTCTTATTGATTTATTTAACTGCGGAGGATAAGAGATTTAGAAAACACATAAATTGAAGGGAGAGTTTCTTCTCTCTTGTCCATTATTGAGTTAGAGATTAAGAATACTGAAATTAACCTATTTAAGCAATTGAAAAAGTTAGCTAAATAACCGTGGAAGAAAATTTAAAAACTTAAGAGACTCAGATTATGAAATAGTGTAAAATAAATTATTTGAAAAATTTATAAATAACGACAGTATTTGAACGAAATAGTTTATTATTTGGGACAATTAATTAATTAATTAAATTCTAAAGCATTTACATATGCAATTAATTTATGTATCTGCATAAAGGAGGAGGAATGATCTACTCCGACGATATGATTGCGTACGTTATGTGTGAGGCACTTATCAAATTGATGAATTCTCCTTTTTAAAAGAAGTCTCGAGATCTGCGTACGGAGAGAAAAAACTCCCACAAGGGGATTTTAAGCGGTCTCTCTTTCTCTACTACTTGTCAGTAATCACAAAGCTAAATGGTTTAGTGACCCACTATGGATGCATCATTTATGATTTTAAAGAGTTAGATCGCTGGAATCAGGGACCGTCTCAGATTACGACCATTCAGATTACTGTTCACCACGTGATTTTAAATCATCGCAAATATATATATATATATATGCTCCTCTCACTATATATATATATATATATATATATAACAATATATATATATAACTTACCTATATAATATATCTCCTCTCTCTTCTCTTTCTATATATATGCTCTAACCTGCATAACTTATATATATATATGCTAATACATGCTATATATATATATATATATATGCTTTTATGTATATGTATGTATGTATATAATATATATATGTATATATATACTTCACTTCGCCTCTTTCTCTTCTCTTTCTTATATGTCTCCTATATATAATAATAACTTACACATACATCCTTCACACATATATATCTCTTTATATTAATAATAATAATAATATGTATATAATAATAACTCCACTATTAATATATAATAATATCTTATAATAATATCACATCTTTCTTTAACTCTTCTATATATATCTCAAATCAAAAATTCAAACCAAAGCAAAATTGCAAATGAACTACTATGAAAAAACACATGAATGAAACACAAAGTACTATACATATATACTCCATTCTTTTGTAGTCATTTCAGAATATTATGAAACATTTTTTATATCATTTTAAGCCTTTTTAAAATTGTTCTGAAATGATTTTTAGTGTACAACAGCGTTCATCTTCAGCAATTATTTCCATTTTTATTGACCAGTAGAAATAATAAGAATGCAGTGTTAAGATAGGTAGAAAATTGCGAGCTGCATAAGATGTATGTTGTAAGATAAATGCAATTTTCTTTTCAAAAAATAGCTAAACTCTTCTTTACTTCAAAAACTAATTTTCATATATTTTCGATAATATTTCTGAATTTTACTTTGTAGATATCACCTCACTTAGCTGCTTATGAATTTATCTACTGTACCTTGTCTGGAGATTTGAGTATCGGGAGCAATTCAAAAGATGCAGTTTTATTAAAAAAACTGATATAAAGAAAATTGCTTCAGTCTATTTGAACAGCTACAAAAAGGGTAAAGAAAGGACTAAATGGAAGCTGGAGACAGAAGTAGAAGAAGAGATAGAAGCTGTTCCCCAAAACGTTAAACTTCCTTTTAAATATCTGTAGCTGGAAAACTTCATTTCACTAATGTTGGTTTACTTCTTCACAACTACTTGTTCCAATTCATCTGGTTTGCTTCATCACAACTTTTTTGTTGTTATTCATAACGGTAAGCTCGAATAGATTACTTGACAACACAAATTCTAATTTTATATTATCATTAACTCTCAGAACTCTATTGCGTTTGTTTTCCTTGTGCATTTTTAGTTATTGTATACTCGATTCCTTTAGCTATTTTATTTGTCTAATTATAGTGCATTCTTAATTATACCGAGGCAACATTAGCCTAATGTTTATAGTCTCCGACTTACGGACGGTGGAGTCGTGGGTTTGAGCCTTGGTGCCACTAAAGACTCACCGTGCAGCGGGGTGATTTAGTTTAAATCTCGAGCTCTCATATCATCCAATTGGCATAGTGAAGAAGTTTGGAGTGGAAGATGTCGTCTAATGAAGTGTCGTCCTCGTCTCTTTCCATATGTTCAAAATCATGATTTCCTTTGTTAATAGCTATCGTGTTATTTCTTAGATTTGAGGAGGCTAATAAAAATTTACAATCACTATCACTCATTTGGGTTAAACTACATATTTATGGAATACAACAAAGCTTTTCGTATCTATTTATGATTGACAAGTAAAGACAATTTTAAACTTATTTAATCTTTATCGCTCTCCTCTCATATATATTATAAAATTATTAATTTATTCTGTGTATCAATAATTAAATAATACACAGAGTAAAATTGTATATTTTCCTCTTACACTAGATAATTTTTAGGAAGAAATCCGCTTCATTTTTACATAAAGTAAAAATAAATATCTCGGGCTGCACATTAGCATAACTTAGAACTTTATATTTTTTAAATAAATTTTTTATCCAGGAATAAGGACTGCTACCTTTAAGATATTCTGGCTTCAAAACTATTTCATTGTATATGTATGTTTGTGAACAAATATCGAAATGCTAACAAAACACAGAACCTTACTCCGGAAATAGTCTTTCAAGGGGAAATGAACCGACAAGTATATCGAACAGAATATCACAACTATCACTTTAAAATTCTTCTTTCCCTTTGTAAATTTTTGAGTCCTTTGTAACTATTCTTACTATAACCACACTTTTTATATTATCATAGAATCAAATTAATATAATAGTTAAGTATGAACTTACGGAACTACTTTGACATTCTTTAGTGTTGTGAAAATAATATTTGAATACGTTCAAATACATTCTCTGATATTTTCTATCAAATTTGCACTACAGTTATGAAGATAATATTCTGAAATATATACAGAATATACACACATACAAACACATTTGAAGTTTTATAAGCATCAGTCTTCAAAATAATATGCGTTTCTACAATACGAAAATTCTAATATTAAATTGTAAAGAATAATTATATATAATTCAGTAAATATATATGAAAGCACTTGCTATTTTTTTCGTTGGTTTCATTACGAAAATTTGGATAATGCTTAAAGATGAGACTCAATTGAGAAATATTCGACAAGTACCCTTTAATAAAAATATTACTTTTATATATTTATCTGATTTTAGAAATGCGATCTTAATTGTATATATATGTGCATGTCCAAAGCATAAGTTATAGAAACTGAATGTCACAAAAAGCGATTACAGTAATATATTACTGAATGATTAAAAGAACATATTATTATGTTTAAAATATGTAAAGATATTATTTAAATATAATTACCACATTTTATATAATACTTAATTTTAAATTTTGGCTTTAATAAGTTTCAATTAAGAATTTTGAAAATAACTTTTATTATACTTATTTCCTGTCATATATTCAAAAGTTGAATTGAAAGTAAAGTTCCTATTCAGTAAGGGAAAACTTGAAGATAAATTTATTGTTTTCATATAAATCTTTGAAATTAAGTAAGATTTATTTAAAAACTATTAGAAATTTTAAATTTCCTGAGCCATAAACTCAACTATTCCTCTCCTTCAAATAATATTTTGAATATTTACTCAATTATATCTACATTTTATGCACTGTCAAAGTAATTTCATAATTTTCAACTTAGCTAAATATTCTGAAGGCTTGAAATGATTAATTTTGTGAAGAATGTACAAAAAAGTTATATTTAACTGCAATTAAAATTTTATAATTTAGTTAGCTTTATCATTTGATATTTATAATTAACATAAATAAGTTTTGTTAAAAAATAGATAGCTACTTTTGAAAATTTAATTAGCAATGAATTTTTAAAATAATAATCTGAATTGTAATTAAATCATCTTACGAGGGGGGTTCAAGAAATACCCCAGTTAGAATTCAGAAATGGGTATTAGAAATGGAAAAAAGGGAACTCACGAAAGAATTTTTTGATCATTGTTTCTTTTTTTTTCTTCTTAGAAGTCCATGAACAAGAGGTCCTTCATATCTCAAAAAATCATTCTGATTTCTGGCTGATGAGACCATCTACATGTCTTTTTTAAGTCTGATGTATATGAAGCAACAAAATGTTTTGAATGTTATTTATTTTTTTATGTAAAATGATTCATCCAAGTCTCATTGGTAGTGACAACTCAACTAAAATTTCCTTTGTATTTTGTTGCGGCAATAATCACATTTTGATTTGGCAACAACTGACTGCTATTTATAAATTTGCTGTCCATTACAATCTGAATACACAATTTTTAAACCCAATTACCTTACAAACTCCACATGGTTTCAAAAACATGTACTTTTTTAAGTTTCACCGAATTTGTAATCATCTGATAAAAAATCTGTGATAGCCTTTTAATAGATTCATGAAACTATTATTTGGTATATAATCGTTTAAGATCAGATGTCAACAAATGTTACAATGCAGAAAATTTAAATGTTTCACATGTAAAATACAACTTAGATAAAAGTAATCGAATTATGTATAGTAGAAACTTAAAGGAAAAAAAATCATTATTTTAGACGACACACTCGGCATAGTACGGTAAATCAAATTTCGAGTTTCATCGTTTTTTCATGTCTAGGAATAAAAGGCGAAAGTAGTGGCATTACTCCTATCTTGTTCAAAAATTTCATTCTGCTATTTAGAAAACGAATTTCTTATTTTTCTATTCAGGTTCATCAAGAAATAACTAGTCAAGGTTTGTAATGTCTCCCCTTGCCTAAGTCTTTCATCACTTTAAATTGCAGATTCAATATCTGTTTTAAATTCTAAGCACATATATATCAATTTTTAACCAATTAAAAAAATTCACGTGTTAGGAATATATTCACTTATTTTTTTTTTCTACAAAGGAAATACAAATGACTAAGTATCAAACTAACCCAATGCTCAGGTCGAAGACGATAATTATGAAGTTACGGTGAAGTTTCAACTTAATAAGGCAGAGTTATTTCTTTGTCCCTACTTTATCAAATTCATGTGCGTAAGTTCATATACCTACACATATATATTTCATTCACTATATAATTCCTTTCTCATTCCTGCTTCTCTTCAACTAACTTCGACATATTATATGTATCCGGTTATCAATATCACATCGTTACACTTCTTTTGTCTAAATAATTTGCAGATCGTTACAGATTTAAAGAAGGACATTCTCTTTAATGTATTACATTATCGTATACTTGAATTTTCGAATTAATTAGTTTTATTTAAAATCCCATGGTTATGTACCAGTTATGAGGGTGGTTCAATAATACCTGTTTTCAAAGACAGTTTGTATTCAGACGGCAACCAGTTTTACCATTGTGAGCATGTAATCACTTAAAATGCCACAGATAGCTACTAATTAATTAATTAAGATTTTATTGGTGTAACAACGAGTTAGGTTCGTCATTTTGCATCAAGTTATCACAGTCGATGAAAATTGGATTCCCCATTATGCACTAGAAAGCAAAAAAATATTCAAATATTGAGTAGTTACTAGTGGATCTGCTTTAAAGAATACGAAGACACTCTTGTAGCGAGAAAAGTAATGACAACATATTTTGAGATATGGAATGCATCGTATTCAGGAATTTCCAAGCGAAAAGGACGACAGTCAATGGACATCACTACAGTGAGTTACCCATATCCCATTTCTCATTTCTAACACGAGTAGCTTTCGAAATACTTTCACAAATGGTTTTAATTTACTTTCTGACACATTAAGACAAAAAAAAATATTATTAGTGAAGTAAACATTTCAAGAAACTTAAATGTGGTCACTATCAGATTTTATATTTTTGATTTATGAAGTATTAAATTTCTTAGTAGTGAGATATCAGAATTTACCTTATAAATCAAAAATAAAAATAAAATCATTTATTCTAAAAATAATGCTTCATTTCCATTGTAAATCTAATTAATCTTATAAAATTAGAACATCTACATTCTCTCATCATTTTTCCCATATAGATTAACCTAACAATCAATATCTAGCTAATGCTTAAGAAATCAAATAATACAGCTTCAAGTACGTGGAACAAAAAAAAAAATATTATCACATCTCTTATATATTAATACACAAATTCAACGAACAGGACAGAATCAAATGCGGAAAAATTACTTTAAATATTTTATTTTCCATGTTATTTGTTTATTAGAGGAAGTCATGTACATAATTGTTATTGTTATGAAACGACTGGATTATGTTGGTTGTTAATTAGTATCATACTAGAATTAACGAAAATGATATTCATTGTTTTAAACCTCTGTCAAAAGTCGTTGACAACAACTAAAAAGGCATCCTTTTCTGAATTCTATCACCTCGTAATTTTGAACTTTGGTCAAATGACAAGGACGACAACTGAATGACAGATACCTCTTCAACCTTCCACACCACAACAATGCAATGGTGTTTAGTCCTAAAAAGGAACAAGTGTATCCGACCCTGTACAAGTCAGAAGCTTTAGTAGATTTAATTGATTGATTTTATTAACATTGCACTAGAACTACTGGAAACTTACTTCGTTATTTTGAACATCTAACAAGTGACAACCTCTGAGCTGGAGCCCCCTTCACCTAAATTCCACACCATGCCAACGGGAGAGCTTTGAACCTCAACAGATTCAACTTGCATCAGCCTCAATTATACGGCGGGTCTTATAAGTCGTGAGTGCATCACTCGCACTCACGACTCGATGAAAAACAGCAGCGTGTATACTGCCATAACCACTAGGCTACTGCGATCACAAAGTCTAAGAGGAAACATGACGTGATCAAGTGAATAGATTGAAATATTGCCATCCTCAAATTTACGTCTATCTTCAAGTGGCCACTAAGACATTTGAAATAGTTTAAGAAATGTGTCAGTTACAAAGATAAAATTTTAAATATCATAAGAAAAAAAATGCAATTTTAGCTTGAATTTGTTTAACATTAAATAATAAGAAACAAAATACCAATATATAGAAAAAAAACATTCGAGTTATTACCTTTAAGAAATTGTAAACATTCTAAAAACTATATTCTTCAGAAATGGATTTAAAGTAAAAACTTGTTCAGAAAACAAAGGAAATGTATGATATTAAAATACTTATAACGTGATTTCAATGTACTGTAGCTACAAATGGAAGGTAGCTTTAGAAAGAGAAGATTTCAAATAGTTTAATGAATAAATAAAAAAATCGGCATTTTCTACGAAATTCGAGTTCTTAAATTACCAATTTTTTTCTTCCAAGCATAAAAGAAAATATCCTGATTCACAGAAAATTATTACAGAAATCACGTGACCTACACATATGAAATGTGCCTATTAAATAATAATAATAACGCTGATACAGAAGCAATGCACATGCGCCAAATGCCAGCGACCAATAATTATTTAGCGTGACGCCTTCCCTTTCGAATGCATTGCATCTCACTTCTGTAAACAAATTTGTTTAGCCATAGGTTTCGTTCGTATTAGTGTTATTTTATTGCATCGAAGGGGGAAAGATAACGGTAAATGTATGCAAAAAAATGTTGAGAAATTTTACATTACATTTTAAAAAAATACACCTGAAATTAAAAGAAGTGTATAGCGTTAATTATTAATCTGGTGAAACAGATTACTAGAAACAGATTATTAATCGTTTTTTGAGTAGCTTAAGCATGTTTAAGAGAGCTGCGAAGACATTACAAATTATTCATGCCTGTGTCTCTCTTCCATTCCAAAAATGCACGATAATATTGAAAAAAATGTAAATTTGTTTTTATCTGATCATCGATTACCAAGACTGTAGAAATTGACAAAGAATCTGTACAACAAATTTTTTCTACCAAGATTATTCGTTCATTCATTCCACATAGTCTGTCAAGACGTTTCTAGCCAAGTACATGATCAGAGTCTTAAGCCCTCCTCCTTATTCGCGGGATCTTGAGTCATGCGACTTCTGTCTGTTTCCTTAGGCAGAATCTGTATTACAGGGAACAAGATTTGATTCCATTGGAGGTGTAATAGAGAAAGCTGACAGAAGAGAAGCTGTCGGAAGAAGACTTCCAGCACTTCTTCGAACAATTAAAGATTCACGTTGAGAGCTATTGTGCCAGAGGAGGGGAGTATATTGAAGGTGATAATAAATAAATATGCATGACATCGAAATAAAATATTCTACTCCATCAGTTTTGTTATTCAATAGCTACACTTTATATAAGAATTATTTCAAAGATTCTCAGTCGTATGAACAATTCATTCTATAATTAAACAAATTTTTTGTGGAAATTCAATACATTTATATTGATTTAAATTATATTAATCATGAAACACAATAGATATAATGTGTAAAAATGTACAAATAGAAGAACTTTACAAAATACCATATAAGTATGTATTTCTCTAACATTGCATATAATATCATTTATTTGAATTTATTAACTTATTAATACAAATATTCCAATATTTTGAAATCTTAGGAACTGTAGTAAATTATTGCGCTGCTCAAAATCATGTGATAAATTTCTATGTATAAAAAATTATTGTATTTAGTTAGTTAATATTAAATTTCATTATATAAATATACTATTTGTTTTCCCATTGATCATTATCATAGTGTTATTGTATATCATTTTTTAAAAACCCAAGTTTACTTTATTACAAGTTCTATTTTAAAGCTGTTTATATATTTTTAATTTTTTTTATTCTATAAATATTTATACCTATTTATAACTACCAAAAATATGTAAACTATATAGTATTTAGATTTTCCTTGTATCCAGATGCAATAATCTCTATTATTTCCAGAATTTGGTACTCAAATAACTAATTTTTAACAATAATTGTATTATATATAAAATATACGTTGATACACAGCGTTCAAGAGATGACCTTTTTTAAGAAATGAAAAAAATTGTAAAATCTTTAATTTATTCTTGCACAATTCACAATATTTGTGTTTATATATATATATATATATATATATATATATATATATATATATATATATATATATATATATATATATATATATATATATATATATAAATGCTAATGCTTAGTTAAATATCATATTCTGGCCCTTTATTAAATATTACATATACATTCAGACACACAATTTGTTTTCTTCGTATACATTTTAACAAACAATTTACACACACCCAAAATATGCACAAAGCAATATATTCGCTTTATATAAAACTAACAGAAATTACGTTAAATATGTAGTTTAATCATTGCTGATATTAGTATATTAATTAGTATTCTTCCTCTTTAATTTCAAACATTTTATTCCTGCACAATAAATAAAATAATAATTAATTAAGTTTTGCAGAAAAAATATTATAATTACTAAGTAGGCGTCAAAAATCTCTTTTTTATATTTGGTTATCTGAGATATATCAAATTTCGATGAAACTATATTTCATTTCCTAGCTGGATACTAAAGAACAATTGGATGCTGTCATCCATAAAAGCCACCCCAGCGAGTATTAATAATCAAACCATTTTAATTGGATGTAGATTGTTACAATGTTTGAAAAGAAGGGAAACTTTATTAGGATTTAAAAAATTATCTTAACAATAAATTCTTACATATTTAAATATTGACGTTTACTTTTGAATTAAGAATAAAAATGATTCCTATAATACTTATGTCTGAGAAATATTTCCTGAGTGAAGTTTAACTGAAGTTATAAGAGAACAAATTCAACTAACTGCAAATAATTTATATCTTTTAAGAATAATTTTTTGTTTTTTGATGCGGTTAGACCTAAAAGATATGTTTCTCGATTATAAATGGAAAACATCTTCCCTGTCTTGGTATCATAACACTATTCAAAAAGACAACCATTAGTCTTAATGTCACATATCTATTAACAAAAAAAAATATTCATCCTGAGAAATATATTTTCTAAAAAAAAATTAAGCTTTTATATTCATATAGGTGTGAAAGAACAATAAATATATTTTTCTAATGACAAACATAAATTGATCAGAATAATTTGTTTAATTACACTTGAATAAATATTATTTTTCACAATTTTATTTCATACAGGCAGTCAAATCTATAAAGGATATATATCTCAATACTAAAAATTTAATTTCTACTTTATTACAACTTTTTAAGTATGTCTCTTTCTCAGTTCTTGCATTATAGCAAATACAGTACTCTTAAGTGATTAGATATATACCACAATCATATTATTATTGTTTCAATAAAAATAAACATTTTTTTCATGTACGCGTGCATAAAATAAAAAAGCGAAACGACAAAAGTGGAATACGAAATTATGAGAATAAAAACAAATCCTTGATTATTGCATAAAATATCATTTATAAAGTCTATTAAGACCTAAAACGTGAATAAAATGCATGCGATGATAAAATGTGACTCACGATTTCATTTTTACCTGAAAAACAAGATCTTAATCACTCCCCTATTATAATATCCGTACAGCAAACATAATAGGTGAAAAATCAATTTGATGATAAAATATTTCTACACCATATTTCCCAAGATATACAGGAAAAAAAGCGACTCAGAACAAAACCGATGCTTAATTGACCAGTCTTTAGCAAGTGATGGACTTCATCGTTAAATCCTTAAGTAGGGTCGACGGCAATTCGCCAAATCCGGCCAGATATTAGTGGCATTTCCGTGACTGCTCGACCACCCGTTCCTACTCACGAAAATGACTTTCGCCGCTCACGAAAAGAAGCAGCGTGAGAAAGTTGGCGAAAAAACATTATCCTGTGCGATCGATTTAAGATAACGTAACAGCTGTTCCTTGGATCATTGCCTCTATAATGTTTTCTTCCACATTCTCGCATACTTCTTTTTGCAAATTTAAAATGCATAGCAATATTATTCATGTCAGCACCATTGATTCGGGAATGGGTCTGGAGAAATATGCTCATTATATAGAAACATTTTATTTTGCTGCTTCGGTTTTGCACTGAATGTTCCATAAAATAAAGTAATAAAATGGATTTCTGAAAAACAAGTAATAAATATAGGTAGACATTTGACTATTTATTTATATAAGGAGGTATTTCGTGAACATTGTTTTCATTCAGTGTTCGGAATTTAATTTCATTTATTTTACAACAAATTCGTTACATTGTTTAAAAAAATCATGCAACTTTTAAACCTAATAATGTCGATATTTTTTTAAAAATTATTTCACTCATTGTATCTTTTTAATGAGACATTATGCATTTTATTTGAAGTAGCTTGTAATATGTGATATGATAAATCAATTTTAAACAAAGCACACTTTTCAAATAATATATGAAATATTGCTAAATAATATCGCGTTGTTTCATCATTATATAACGGTATATTAATTTGGATGTACAATCTTAAAAAAATATTGCTTCATAATGTGTATAATTTTGTTTCAAATCACAAGCAAATACATATAAATGTAATTCAACTAAATTATATACTTTTCAAGTAGTTTTATATTTTTAACCCTTTTTGAAAATTGATATTAAATTTTTCAATAGAGAATATATGAAAATATATACAAAACATATTAATTTTAAAACAAATAATGAAACAAAATATGACAGTATAAAATTGTACAATGGTCTGAAATGGTTTAAAGGTACTTTGAACAGATTAAGGAAAAATAGTATTTTGAGAAACTCCTTTTAAACACTTTATGCGAGTTACTTCAAATCTTTTATGTAGGTTAATGTTCTTGTTTAATTTAAAAATAATAAAGTTTTTCCGCATATTCAAACTTAAAATTAAAATCTAAAGTTCAAAGGTGTTTTATTGTTCAATTTTTCTTTCATACATAAGATCGTTGTTTTCTTATGGTTTTTTCTAAACTCCTGTATATTTTTGTTGTTGTATTTCAATGTTATTGATGCCATTGCCATTGATCCTTAAGCGGCAAAATGAATAAAAAAAAAGCCCATTGTGGAGAAAGATAATAGATATTACTTAGGGTTAAAGAATAATATTTTTTTTTCATAAAATGAAAGAATAAAAGATTATTGATTGATACATATTAATAAAAATATTTATATACTTGGTTGTTTATTCATGTAAAAAGTTGAATTAAAATTATGTTTTATTTCTCTCCCTTTTTTAAGAGATTTATTTATAACCATGGTTGAAAAATATTCAATTACAATGTCATGATTTTAGGTAATGTTGATTTGCATTTTATAGCCACAAAAATTTATTTTTTCTTACCCATTCAATTTCTTCTTTAAAAACCTTAAACAAAATATTAAAACAGTTTTATTGTGCGGTCACTCTTTCTTTCATCCCTTAGGTTTATGGAGACAGGATCCCCTTGGAGATCTAAGGTAGTATAAAAAGGATCTTTAGTATTTCAAGTGTCTCTTGGAAGTTTCGATAACACTTTTTTTGGATTTAAATTTTTTATTTAATTTTTAAGGATTGTAATTATTAGATAATAATATATGTATAAAAATGTATTGATATTATATAGATTTATATAGAGCGATTTGATCCTCGCATCTAAAGAGAAATATTATATAGTTTTTGTATGTGCATAGTCAGCATTTATTTGGTTACCAACACGCGCCAAATGATTTTTGTCTGTACACTGTATATACAAAATATGAGTAACAATATATTTTAATAAGTGCCAACATGGATCGATTGCTAGCCAGGATTAAGGAAATCTCCCTTGCTTACAGCTAGACTATAAGCATAAGACTCTTCAGTAATATTATTTGCCTGTAGCAATGGTTTATAGTATAGTAAGACACTGCAAATCATTAAACCGTCAAATAATTGGTTTTATTAAATTTTATGAGAACTCGTAAATTCCTTATCATTATGTACATATCCTTATTTAAATTGCTTTATTTAAGTATTTTTAGCAATTATTATGATTGTATTAAATTTAATGCAATACGTTTTATTAATATAAATATTATATGTATGTATCATGTATTTTAATGGGTAGTTGTAATAACATGTATTGTGTATTTTTAATATTAATAGCATTCCGTATGATGTATTAGTATTCTGTATTTTTATGCTTTGATATTCTGTATTTTTATTTAATCTGTATTAGTAATATGTATTAGTATCATATATTGTTATATATTCTGTATTAGTAATATGTATCAGTATCATATATTGTTATATATTCTGTATTACTAATATGTATTATGATTATATTGAATGTTGTATACTATAGAAAAAAATGTAAGGTCTCTGATAAAAATAATTCTTTTAACAGACTTTGAATGTTGAAATACGTTTTGGAACTCCATCCTATGGCTATTGCTATCAACAGTTTTTTTCCCTACCTTTGTTATTACATTTATAAATTTAAAATGCTTGAATATAATTCATATAAGAGACATTTATTATAATATTGGTTCTGAAGAGATACGCTCACACAAATGAAAAATGACTTTATACATTACAACTTTGAATGTAGCCTTCTACAACACTAAATTATGAAGCTATGAGATATTTCATAATTAAATGTACATATACCTTATTTTTCTAAGTGGAAATTTTCATTAAAAACTGTTTTTATTCTTCCTGCATTTCATTAAAATAACTGTTTCCTAAGCCCTTTTCAAAATCGATACTGTACCAATGTAAATTAATCCTTTCTCACCAGTGGTGAATCCTGAATTATACAATTCAGTATTTGGATATTCATTTGTATAGAGTTATATAAGAATTTCTGTTAAATTCATAAATTTTATAAAGGAAGTACAAATAATGTAGAATTCAAATAAGATAATCTCCAATTAAATTAAAAATTAGATAGAGAAACTTTTTATTAATTTCAACTACAGCAATTCAATTAAAAAGAAAAAAAAATACATACAGTTTCCTAAAAATCAGCAAAAGGTTTAGTTTAAATTTACTGTTTATATGTATGTGTTACATATTTTTTCAAAGAAATTGTAAGAGAAAGACAACTCGTTAATATATATATTCAATTCCAAATGTTTACATAGTGCATTATGAAAAATACACCCACACACCCGGCCCCCATATATATATATATATATATATATATATATATATGTGTGTGTGTGTGTGTGCCATTTTTTTTCAATGCACCGTAAAATTGCGTAAGTGATTTCTAACCGGGAAAACAATTTTATAAATGAAATAAAAACAGTATAAACATTAAATTCTACGAAGTATATGTAGATTTTAAGCACAAAATATAATGGAAAACAATAAAATTAACTTATACAGTTAGATGAAATAAATCGGACATAGCAAAATGGCCATTGCTTGCGATAGAAAAAAAGAAATGATTCTCAAAATCTGGTTTCGTTCCTCTCTTTAACATAATATTTGTAAGTAAATCACACCTTTCTTATACCAAGAAGATAGAAAAGTAATAATGTGCTGAGAAAATGATGAATGTAATGAAGTTATTTTTATTAAGTCTAAAAAAAAACTGTTTCAATACCTATTTCTGAACCATACTTTTTCTAACTGAACTGACATTTATTTTACATTTGATGGAAATAAAAAAAAAATATTCAAAAAAAACTATTTTTCCTTCATAAATCTGCCTGTTCATCAATACAGCCGAAGTCGCTAAGCAGTAATGGGTGCGAACTCACCACCTGCGCTGTTTTGCCGAGTCATGGATTCGTGTCCTGTTGCCTCTTAAGTCTCGACTTGAAGCGGGGAAGACGTAAGTGGAATTTCAAGTCCTCCAAATAGAAATTTGAAAATTAAAGTACTAGCTGATTCGAGATACTGGAGTACGACTTCTATTGCCAAAATTCTTCGTGTTGCTTTTCATGCTTCGTGTTTTTGTTTTATTTTTTATTTTTGTAGCTTTTTTTTGGGAGAAGGAGATATTGTTTTTCATGTTTTTTTTTTTAATTTTTAATTTTTTTTGTATATGAGTTTTTCGAATATTTTCAGTTTATATTTTTGGTTTTATAACATTTGATATTTATATTTTGTTGATGGCGACATTTAGGTATATTATTGTATGATAATCTGGCCTAATATTCTGAAACATGTTACAGCATTTACTATATCATTCGCCATTTTTATACCTCTTCAAAAATTTTGTCGTTTTCTAATTTTTTCTTAAAATTTTATTATTTTTTTTATTTCCCTCTTATTTTGGTTTCTTAATATATTCGGTTCTTTTTTTATCTACATTCCTTGATTTGTGTTTTTATATATATATATATATATATATTTCCCCCCACATTTATATACGTGAGGTATGAATATTGAATAACGAGATTGATACTACTACATAAGGAATACGCATGCGGCAAACGTCAGTGATTGACTGTTATTTAAGATGAAGCCTACTCTTTTGAGTGCAGTAGCTCTTGCTTCTGTAACAAATCCGCATAGCCTTAGCCCTCGTTCACATTAGAGTTGTTGTATTTTTGTACCATGATAAATATGGTAAATGGACAATAGAGCAAGGATATTTTGTTAAATGATAATTAAAATAAATGAAAAATAGAGCAATGAACTGTTGTGAAATTTCACATCGATTTTAGAGTAACAGCTACTGAAACTTATTATACATTGAAATAACTGTATGTAAATGTATGCTTATCGTGTGCACGTGTTTTTGAGTGGTGTTAGCGTTTTCAAAATGACTGAAAAAGCATGGAAGATTATTCAAGCCCGAGTCGCCCTCCCCTGTCAGAAAACGAATGACAATATCGAAAAAATCGGTAATCTGGTTCAATCTGACCGTCGGTTAAGTATTCGTGCGATTGCTGAGACTGTAGGAATTGACAAAGAATCCGTATGCGAAATATTTCCACTAAATCAAATCACCGGTTCATTCCGCATTGTCAGTTAGAAGGTTTCTAGCCTAGTACAGCATCCCAGTATTAGGCTATCCACCATATTCTCTGGATGTTTAGCTTTGCGTCTTATATCTGCTTTCTTAGGTGAAATCTGCATGAAAATGAATAATATTTGAGTCAGTTAAAGCTGTGAAAGAGAGAGAGGCACGCGTCCTGAAAGAACTGACAGAGGAACGCTTGAAGCACTGCTTCAAACAATGGAAGATTCGCGCGGAACGTTGCATGAATAGAGGAAGGGTGTATATTGAAGGTGATACTAAGTAAATATGTATGGTATCAAAATAAAGTACTTTACAGCGTCGGTCTTATTATTTCTATCCACACTTTGCATGTATAGAAATATATATATATAAATAAATATATATATATATATATATATATATATATATTTGTGTGTGTGCTATTTTACTTCATTTTCTTCCACAAAGTTTTGAAGCATTTTGCTGCAAGAACTTTATTTCTGCATTTCCTTTTAAAATATGGGGAGAGGAAGTGAAATAGGTTGTGGTTTTTACCTGATTCATTATGGTGACTATTGGACGAGATTGTACCTCACATCAACAAAGATATTTCTATGTCAGTTTGAATCAAGCATTCGAAATGAAATACTTCGGTATTTACTAAACATAAGTTCTCTCGGAAGCATGAAGCAATGTGAATATGGTTTTGGGGATCAAATGATATATTTCCATTCACCAACGTCACATTTTAATACAATATATACATATGATGTCATTGGTGATATGTACGATTAGTTTCCACTTCACACAACACGTTTATAAAAAAGAAAGAAAAAGTCTAATACATGACATTTCCGACTAATTTCTTTTTATAAAATTATATCTACCTGACAGATGATTTCCGACTAATTTCTTTTTATAAAATTATATCTACCTGACAGATGCTATTGTAAACATAGCTGTGGAATTGTAGATGAATATTCTGTGACATTTCCTGTTGATACCCCTGCATCACATAATGGTCTTTCTTCTCTGCTGTTTATCAGTTTGAAATTAAGAAATTGTACTTATTTTTTTGCTTGGTCATTATTTTAGACACATCTTCTTTCTGCATTCTCAATTTAATAGCCTTATACACTGAAACCTTACTAAAATAACTATTTCATATAAATATATATATTAATACCAACTATGGAAACTAAACATAAACGTATAAATGATGCACAAATAGAAATCAAATAACAATAAGAATAGAAATTGTCCAAAAAATATTTGAAAAATCGTTTAGTTAAAATATCGTGTTGTTTTGTCCATTTGATGTACCTTTATCTTTAGACTTTCAAGAAAAATAGACACTTTTAAATTTTAAAGTGAAATAAAACTTTTTTCGAGAACAGTTTTTCAAAGTCTTAGATTTTATGATAAAAATATTAACCTGAGGTAAATTTTGATAAAATAATAATAAAATGAATTTATTATATATATTATTTATTCTCTCTTATTCTTAACTATTCAAAGCAAATTTCAATAGAAGAAACTTCATTACAGAACAATACAGAGAACTTTTGATTATACTTATTAATCAGTATTTCAGGGATTTCTTTGAAGCAAATAATTCACTCATCGTCTTTGGCACATTTGTTGCATAACACTTGCTTGTATTCCAAGGAAAAAGGGTTTGTCAATATTAAACATAAATATACTATTTTTACTTTCCTGCTTCGATGAGGAGGGGTGGTACAAATTGCACGTTTCCTTTTATTTTAATTTTGATTCTTCTGCCTACGGCTCCACCTTCTAAGAGTACGTTTTTCCCCATCAGTTCATCAATACTGTTGTTATCAATTCCCTGTAATCAGTTGTTATCAATCCCCTGTAACTAGATCATAGATATTTTTTTTCTTCATTTTAATTCTTAAATTTGTTCATTTCACAAGTATGCATAAACGTTTACTAAAATGAACTTCCTGTAAATGTTTTGGGTTGAAATTATCAGTTTTTAATTAATGAAGTCTAGGAAGTCTTTGAGCCGCTCAGAAGCCAATGCGGTTAAGTCCAAAACACAAAAATTGAGAAAATTAATGTTTTTTGATACATTAGTTTTTAAAATTCTTGGTTTATTAATTTAATTAGAAAAGTGTATAAAGTCTTTTTTCGAGGTGTAAACTCTGCAAAAAAACAAGATATGTATAGGATGTGTAAATAAAAACGTAAGTATTTATTGAAATAATGACAGCATCTTAAAAATTTTAGGACTTATACCTTTTGGCAGCTGAAAAAGATAAGAAATTTATGTAAAAATAATAAAATAACATTTATTGTCATAAGTTTTATGTTTATTCATCATAACAAACATCATCTCCTTCAGAGTTATTTAAATGTAAATCTTGATCTCCACGTGTTGTCCTTAATGTCCTGTAAAAGTCGTGTTTAATTGGAGGTATATACTTTAATAAACACATGATGTCTTTTTTTGTTTCTCTTTAAATCGTTCTGCCATTAGGATATAATATAGGTTGAGTTATATTTTTTAAATTTACTGGCCTACCTATTTTTGTTTTTTTATATCAATTACATGAAAGGTATCATCCTCGTCAAAATTATATTTGAACTTAATGCTGCTTGGGTTTGACCTTTCCAATTTTATCCATCTTATATTAAGCCAATTGACTGTTAGTCCACTTGTTGATTTTTTTCTGTTGGTAACAGCTTCTTCCAATGGTTTTGTGGAAAGAAATTCTTGTGGATTCATTTCGACAACTCTGAAAGGGTTCTTTCTTTTACTATTTTGTATTATATGATTCCAGTCACTAGGGTTATAAATATACGGAATTTTTTTTGCATAAGCTTCTATAACTGCAAAATCAGCATCATTTGGCAAATAAATGTGCCCACTTAATAAAAATTTATGCTCAATTGATTCAGCTTTTATATATTCACTCTGAACCAATTTCAGTAAACTTAACACAGTTTTTATATTTCGATTCTGTCCTGAACATGAATCTGAATACATTATAATTTTTTGAAAATCCTTTGCGTACAATTTAATGTGTTTAGTTAAACACGATGATACTTCTTGTGAACCCCGCGATGCTTGGATTATAGGCCAAACATACATGTAGCCCTCGTTAGTCCTTAAATCATGGCAACCAAGATTGTATACGTATAAGTTTCTCTTGTAATAAGCCACTGATGTGGATAGTTTCGGAAATGGTAATACTTTTTCTAAATCAAAACTAAACACGTAAATTTCGTCTGAAGCTCTTAATCGATCATTAGCCATACTATTACGGGCAATTTCTGCATTTCGCAAGTGTTCGTCATGTTCAACTTCTGATGCATTTTTTTCTTCATCTATTGTAGATTGTTTTTTTATTACCAAATTATCACATTTTGCACAAGTATTTTTTGAAGGTTGCTTAAAATGTAAGTTAAATTTTGTCGAAAATATATGGTAATAAAACTCAAACAATTCTAATTAGAAGTAACGGTTACAGTTACTATGAATTTCTTGTTTTTCAGTGTTACCAACAAATATCGAAAGAAGAAGAATAACTTAATTTTTATTTCAAAGTTTATGTAAAAAAATATTGATAAAAGGTGGACTTATTCACAATGGCTTCTGAAATTATTATACAATATGTTCAGAAGCTATTAAAAAAAGGGCTGTCTAACCTAGAAAAAAGTAACCAACGAGTAAATCCTTTAATAACTAAGAAGATTATTATTTATTTCATCAAAATTTCCAAAAATCAGAAAATATCAAAAAATGGACTTAACCGCATTGGCTTCTGAGCGGCTCATATATAGAATTCACATGAGTATATAGAATTCGAATATAGAGCAGAAAAACAAACTCATTATTCGAATATCACTCAAATCTTATTTTAGGATAATTTTTAAATCATTTTTTTTGGTTACGGTAATTTTACATCTTAAAAAAAGATTCATAAAACACAAAGCAGTTTTTAATTCATTAAATATTTCAATCGTACAGGAGAATGACTTCATATCTTCAAATGAAAATATATTAGAAATAATGGAAGTAACTTATTCTGTAGATTTGTCAGATAGTAGTATTAGTAATTTGACTACAGAATATCAGAAATATTGTAACAAAAATTACAGGCTAAATTTATTGCTATGGAAGCTTTGCAACGTAGATATTTTCCCGAATAATAATATATATATTTCCAACTATGTGAAACATTTAAAAAATTACCTAAGAAACCACACTTCTGAAATGTGTTTAAAGGGACTGTGTTTCTTATAAATATATAAAAATTTATCTGTAAGCGAAAAAGTCTGAAATATTTTGCAAAAATAAAAAGGAAGAATAAATATACCTTTATAAAAACTAACATGTGTGTAGAGTTTTTCCTTTTCATTATATTCGTATTTTTTAAGATATCCGCCTACCTTTAAAATACGATTTTCGGTCAAAAAGCCGATTTTTATTATTATTTATATTTATTAGGTCTATTATTAAAGCCGTATTTCTTAGCTTTCTAGAACAGTTTCAGTTTTGTTTCTGTCTTACATAGAACTTAAGTTATAAGCATTTTAATAAAAGTCTGTGTCAAATTTTAGAACTGGAAGTAGCATTCTGCTACCGGAAATGGAACTTTGATGTTTGTTTTTCATTGATATTTTACTTAATATCGCCATCAAAATATCTTCCAACATGCAAGATGAATTTCCTAAGACCCAAAATGCAAATGAACATTTTTATGATGTAATATGATAAAGAGTACTAAAGGAAGTTTTTGTTTGTTTGAAAACTGTGATATTGGGTGCATATGATGCAATTATACAATTTAACGAAGGACATCAAGGCTGCTTAAAAGTCTTAAATAAGCTGAACATTGAAAATCCGGGCTACTTCACTGTAAAGGGATACAAAAAGTTGGATTACAATCGAATCAGGGAATTGAAGCGTTATACAACACCTGTTAAATGTAAGCGTAGGAAAGTTTTAAAGCCCGTCAGGAAGAAAAAGATAACTTATTCAAGTAGTACAAACAGTGAACTTTACAAATTAGGGGCTTTTTAATGTTAAATGTTTATTTAATTAGGTAAGTTTCTGGGTTGAAATGTATTTTCAGCTTTTTCTCAAAATCAAGATTTTCATATTTTGATGTTATGAAACTTTCATGGAATACTCTATGAAAGTGAATTCAGGACTTGAATCGCTCCTATTGTTATAATGCGATTACTTTGCATTTTATTGATGATAAAAGTCATAACTTATCACAAATTTGTACGTTTTTTCTGTATGTTAAAGTACGACTTCCTATAAATGTTTAATTTCTGGGTTATAATTGAGAGAGAGGCACAAATCCTAAATTAGATTCAATTCATCATAATAAATTAACAGAATTGAAATATCTCTATTTAAATTTCAGTTTTGGTGTTTTGCACAAGTGCCATTTTACTGCTATT
>BMAW01054151.1:0-42500 GCA_019974015.1 Nephila pilipes
CTCGGCTACTTGCAGAAAATTTACTGGTGAAGATTTTTATTTTTTAAATAGTTTTTTTCACGATATTGAGGAAAATTTTGATTTATTCCCAGCTATCAACTCCTCTCAAAAACTAATTTTTGCAAAACGTTTAGTACGTGGAAATGCTAAATCATTTCTTTTTTCTCAAAGAAATTTAAATACCTACGAGTCATTTAAAAAAGCCTTACTTGAAGAATTTTAGGATTCAGTTGCTTCAATAGAAATTCACCGCGAATTAGAAAAAAGAAAAATGTATAAAATCGAGACTTTAATGCAATATTTTAATTCTATGCGTGAATTTGCTAACAGATGTGATTCAAATATTGACGAAGCATCAGTTTTCCAGTACGTCATTAATGGTATTGATGGACCTCGTTCAGATAAAATAATTCTCTATGGTGCAACCTCATTTTCCGAATCTAAGCATAAATTGCGTATCTATGAAACTGTCATTACAAACATGGGAATGCATAGCTCAAATTCACCGGATTTTCGTCATTCATAAGACAGCCGAAGACGAGATACTACGCAATAAAACTTCCAACGAAAAACCACTAAATTTAACGTTTCTGATTCAGCTAAAAATTCCCAACGTTGTTTTAATTGTAATGATATAGGTCATCTATCAAAATCTTGTCCCAAACGTTCGGGTGGCCCCAGATGCCTCTCATGTAATCTTTACTTTCACAAATCATTTGAATGCCGACGAACTAATTTAAATAGCAGTTCTACACCACCCTCTGGTGTAAACGTTGTTCATAAATTGCCTTCTCCTATTAATATGTGTAAAGATGTAACAATTTCTGGCCATAAACTTAACGGATTATTAGACACAGGTAGCAGTCTGTCACTACTAAGAAATTCGACTGACATGAATATAGATGCACCACCACTAAAACAAACCAATACATTATTATCAGGTTTAGGTTTTCAAAAATTAATGTGATTGGTACTTTTGATTCTGAAATCATTTTAGATGACATAATTTTTCCAATAACTATTTCTGTGGTACCAAATTCTTGTACGTTATGACCTCATAAACAGTTGTGACGTCATTAAACAAGCACATCTAGATATATCACAAACAGGCGTAAGATTTTCTCAAATTTTAAGAAAATCTGACAGTGTAAATGAAAATTTTATTATGACAATCTCTGACGATTCCCCCAAATTTGATATCGGTCCAAATGCTTCTCAACAAACTCGAGCTGAAGTCAAACAACTGTTATCGAAATACACCTCTAAGAAAAGAAAAACTTCAAATAGAGCTTGATATCACACTTACAGACGACGAACCGATATTTCATAAGCCCCGACGTTTACCATTTGCCGAACAAGGTATAGTCGACGCTGAAGTTAACGAATGGATTAAAAATGGAATCGTTGAGCCATGTTCATCCCCTTATGCTAGTCAGGTTGTGATTGTAAAGAAAAAAGACGAAAATCAAGAATTTGTATTGATTATAGACATTTAAATTGCAAACTTATTAAAGATAACTATCCTCTCCCTTTAATTCATGATATCTTAGGTTGTCTCCAAAATGCAAAAATATTTACTACTCTGGATCTAAGAAATGGATTTTTCCATGTCACGGTAAATGAAAGGAGCAGTAAATGTACTGGTTTCGTTACTCACAATAGTCAGTATCAGTTTAGACGAATGTCTTTTGGATTAAGTACTTGTCCTTCCACCTTTATGCGGTACATAAATGCCCTTTTCCGACATCTGATTTCAAAAATAATTATTCTCCCTCATATGGATGATGCTGTTATTCTCGCTGCTAATGAGTCTGAAGCCTTTAAATATTTAAAAATTGTTCTTGAGGTAGTTTGTGATTATGGACTTGAAATAAATTTTAAAAAATGTCAATTCTTACATAATAAAATTGAGTTTCTTGGCGATATTATAGAAAACGGTAAATTGTTTCCTTCCCCTGCAAAAACTAAAGCTGTTCTTAATTATTCAGATCTTAAAAATATTAAAGACGTTCGCCGATTTCTTGATCTTACTGGCTATTTTAGAAAGGTTTAACCCTCATATTCGACCATAGCAAAACCTTTGAGTGACCTCCTTTTTGGACTCCCCTTTCCAATTTCATGCGGAACAACAAGTAGCATTTCAAAAATTAAAATATTTACTTTCCCAACAACCCGTTTTAAGTATTTTTAATCAAAATTCTTCCACTGAGATTCACACTGACGCGTCAATTGACCGTTTGGGGGCAGTCGTACTTCATACAGGACGACCAGTTTCACCCTGTATTCTACATGTCAAAAAAGACGTCAGACCATGAATGAGAGTACACTAGTTTTGAACTAGAAGTTCTTGCAGTGGTCGAAGCACTTAAAAAGTTTCGCATTTGTGTACTTGGAACCACATTTAAAATTATTACTGGCTGTGACTCCCTCGTCGAAACGTTAAGTAAAAAAGAGCTTAAACCCAGGATAGGCAGAAGGGCACTCTATCTTCAAGAATTTAGCTGTACAGTAGAACACCGTACAGGTTCAAAGATGGCTGATGTGGATACCTCCTCCACATTGTATTCTAATTCAAAATAGTGTCCACCTTCAATTTCTCAAAGCGCAAAAGACTGATGACCAAATAACAGCGATAAAGTCGCTTCTCGAAACAACGGCACATGCCAACTACATCGTAAAGAACAAACTTTTGTACAAAACAGTTAATAGCAATTACTTGCGGTACCTGACGAAATGCAGGCTGATATTATTAAAACAGCTCATGAACGTGGCCATTTTGCAGTTCTACGCCCACAAGACTTAGTTAACAAAGACTTTTACATCCCACGACTTAAAGATGAAGTTGAAAAATGCATTCAAAACTGCGTTACATGCATTCTCACAAACCTTTAGTTTGGTAAACAAGAGGGCATGATTCACTCGATAGAAAAATAAAAAAGATTTACTACTCCATACATTTCATCTAGATCATTTAGGTCCCCTTGCGACTACTTCTAAGAAATATAAACATGTTTTTTCAGTGATAGATGCATTCAGTAAATATACATGGCTGTATCCCACTAAATCTATGGTCACTGTAGAAGCCCTAAATCGATTAGAAAACCAACGACATGTCTTCGGAAATCCCTCAAGGATCATCACTGATAAAGGATCATTATTTACTTCCTCAGCATTTGAAGATTACTGCAATAAACAAAACATCCTTCATATCTCCATTACAACTGGTTTTCCAAGATCTAATGAACAAATTGAAAAACAAAATTCAACCATCATTGCTGTACTGTCAAAACTTTCTGTGGATAATTCTGAGAAATGGTACTCCCACGTACCCCACTTGCATGAAATCCTGAACTGAACTTTTCAAAGAAGCATCAACATGACTCCATTTGAACTCCTTTTCGGCACCAAGATGAAGTCTTGCCATAGAATTGAGATTGTCCAACTTCTTGACGATAAGATTACAGCTCAGTTTCAACAACATCGTGATGCTCTCCATCAAGATGCCAAAGAGCAAATCTACAAGGTTCAAGATGAGAATCGATGCACGTACAGTCTCCTGCTCAGACAAGCTCATAAGTACCAACTGCATGACCTAGTAGCAATTAAGTGCACTCAGTTTGGTCCAAGCTTGAAACTTAAGCAAAAATATCTCGGACCATACAAAGTAACAAAAGTCAAGTACAATGACACTTATGACGTAGAAAAGTGTGATTTTGTCGATGGACCATCCAAAACCTCTATTTGTGCAGAGTTCATGAAACTCTGGCCAAACAAGATTAACTCTACTTGATTTCTCCTTTTAAAGCTGTTCACTATTTTTCTTCCACTGAAAGACTTTTATTATGGACATTAGAAACAGACTTTTTATTTCTTTATTTTTGCTTTCATTTTTAGTAACTGACTAACATTTTCTTATTTCATTTTAGTACCAAGTTAAGTATTTAGAAGTAAGAGTATCTTGCTTGAATATATGTTCCTGTTCCTTATTCCAGATTCTTATTTTAGCCTTGATCTTATATACATCGTTAACGTTATTTCCTTTTACCTCTTTCTGTAATGTATGAAATATTCTTATATATCAATTATTACTTTAATTTTGTTCATTTTTCAGTATCTTTGTAATTTTTCATTGATGATATTTTGTGTTGTATTATTCTTTTATCTACTGTGCAATAATTTGTGTGCATATTCTTAATATTTTATTACCATATAGTACCACTTTATCATTGTATGTCATCAGGTGAGAGTGCCCTCCCGGTCATGATGGCCGATGTAGGGTTGGATATGCGCACTGTCGCATCCTCCTCTCCCATTTTCGTCGAGTGGAGCAACCCAAACTGACGTCACACCCCGTCAATAGTGCCCTGTGCGGGAAAATAACACGAACGGACGCCGACTAACGATAACCCTTAGACACAGGAGAAAGTCCTTGGTGTTTAACATATATCTTTTAATATTTCATCCTTAATTGTGTTCAATAAATCATTTATCATCCTAAGGTTGTAGTCATTTTCCATATATATATATATGTGGTGTGTGTGTATACATATATATGTATATATATGTGTGTGTGTATACATATATATGTGTGTATACACACATATATATATATATATATATGTGCGTGTGTGTGTATACATATATATGTATATATATGTGTGTGTGTGTACATATATATATATAATTTTATTTTAGAAACTTTCCGATATTTTAACTGTAAGAAAATTGGTAGTATCTAATTAAATTTACATGCTAGATAGAGCATTGCGATTCTTTCTGAAATACTATTAATTCATTTTCATTTGATATTTGAATTTGCTCTGATCAATCTTTCTACTTTATATCCTTCTCCAAGAAACGGTGTAGAAAATAAAATTATTGCCATCCAAAGTTATTATGCGAAATGTTACTTTTATTGAACTGTCAAAATATTTATTAAATTTAATTTTATTTATTTTCATTCTCATAAATATTGAATTCGTTTATAAGGGAACAACAGTGTGAGAATAGGAACCAATTCGATAAGATTTGGTTCTAAGATTCTTCCACTAGACTTATATAAATACCTTTTTATTTAAAAAAATTAAAAGTAAAACAAACTTTAACATTCTTTTCATGAACAAATCAACATAAATTTTAATTTTTTTTAAAAAAATTCCATATTGTTGATAATAATTATGCTTAAACTTTTATTTACTCGCACATTTTATGATATAATATTATTTTTGATATTTCTGTTATGTGATTATATCATAAAGAATAAATTAGAATTATGTTTATGATCTTGAAACCATCTGAAGTTCACTTGAATACAGAAAATTCAACTAAATGCTGTTTATATGTCGATAGAAAAAAAAATCAAGTAGACGGGGAAGTTGGATGCTTAGAATTTGCCTTATAAATTCAGTTATGGGTTGTTAAAGTTTTTTCGGTTCACCATTTCGCTTTTGTGAGTAAAATTGTTCTAAATGCTTAAACAAATCACAAGTCTGAAGGTTCAGAAAAGGTTTTCGTCTCTTTCCCAGTATGACTTAGAAAATTTAGATGAGATCCTAAAATGAAATAGGAAGCAATTTCACATGCATGCAAATATATTTCAATGAGAACTTAACGCATTAGTTGATAGCTAAAATTTCAAACCTAATTTGTAGGAAACTAGATTGAGTTGAAAATTGGAAGTTGTATTCTTATTTAGGAAGCTCACGAAATATCTAAATAGCAAGAAACTAAGATTTCTGCTCTAACAAATTCAAAATAAAGCGTTTGAAAGTATATTAAGTAGTTTTTATCACATTTGTTCTAGTCAAAGTACTTAAGTAATTAATAAAATATAAATATTTGACTAATCTAAAGTGAAGTTTATAAGTTTATTATTTAAATCTGAACACAAATTCGTTTCAAACATTTATATTGATGCTTGATGGTATATATTGCATATAATGTGACTATTTGTTTTATTGAACAAAAAACAACGTTCCTGTGTACCACCAAGTATCACACAGGGCTTACAGAATTAAGTATAAAACAGCATATTACAGTAAACAAAAACACCAACAAAAAAAGAAACACATATGACTAAACAACGTACAAACAAAAATTAAGAAGGATTATAAATATCTTCAATATATTTGATAAAAAGAACTTTTACTAAGAACTTCTGTGAGACAAATTTTGAACATAGAAATAGAATGTGCTCAATATCCTCATCACCTCCGGCTCTGCAGTTGCAAATTGTATTCGAACTTAAATTGAATCTATTCAGGTATTTTTTAAAGTTACTATGACCTCTCTCTCTCTCTCTCTCTCTTTAAGATATTGCGTAGTTTTAAAGATAGTGAAGAAGTGACGGCTAGACATTCTGATATTGAAGTCTGGAAAAAATATTTTCGTGATGCTAGCTGTATTTGATTTAATATATATTTCATTCCATGATTTCAGGACACTTTCCATCATAATCTATTTAAAGTACGATTGAAGAATATTAAATTAAAGATCAATTTCCCGCTTCGTGGCAGTCTTTATCAGAAAGTCAGCCCTCTCGTTGACATAAATACCAGAATGTCCAAGTCCTAAAGAAAAACAAACAGTAATGTTCTGATCTTTAAGGTGTTTGAGATGCTTTTGAATTTCAACAACAATATCATTCGAGGAAGGGAAGTTTTTTAATGTTTCCAAGGATGAGAATGAATCAGAACAAATCAGATAGCTCTAGGGAACACAATTTTGTTGAACAATCCACTTGATGGATAAATTTAAGAACAAAAGTTCAGGTACAAAAACAGTGCACTCGCCTCTGATTCTGTATTGTAAATACTGAACTGCAATACCTTTCCGAAAGACAAAAAAGAAAAACTCTAACATCAGTTTTACTGCCATGAGTAAAAACCATGATAAGGTGACTATTTCACTCATGGAAAATAATTTTGCATTTAATACTAAGCTTATTAGAACTCTTGCCCTTTTCAGAATTAGTATTATTATTATGCAGTTTTATTCGTTCTTATTCTGAATTTCATTCTCTCTCTCAGTTGTTTCGAATATTGTCAATACTTAATTTGTTTTCAGCAGATATGTTAAGCAACTTTAAATGCTATGTCATTAAAAAGCTTCTTTTAGTTAAATGTTTCAGAGTGTTTAATTAAATATTCTAAAACATTATATATAACTATATCAAATAAACTACATTGACTAAGTCTTAAAATAAGATTAAATTACAATTCTAATTTTTATTTATTAAGTTAGATTCAAATCCTAATGAATTCAACATCTATTTAAAATTATTGCCAATTAAAAAAAAACGTTTCTTCACAGTGGTTAATTTTAGAAACTGTGTGTGAGACTAAATTATTTTCTTGCGTTTTTGTGAGGATAGAATTTTTTAATAACGAAGCATTAGCTAAGTTTAGAATTAGTGAATTTCAATTACAATAAATAGTGAACGCCCATTATTTCGGTTACGCAAGGAAATTGCGTATTATAATGTGTCTTATGCAATACATAGTTTATTCTTTTCACTGAGTGAATGATCAGTCAGCTGCTATTTTTTTAAATTAAAAAAGTAATGATAATAACATTCTACACACACACACACACACACTATATATATACTATATATTATTTAAACATTATCTATAATACGGAGAATTACAATTTTTATATTATAAATGTCACATATAATAAAATTCAAAGTTTAGTCAAAGGTACACACTAAGACATAAAATTTATTAGCATTATAATGCACTATAACAACGTAAAATGGAGTAATGATATATATGTTTTATATTAAAAAAGGACGATTGTACAGCTGGTGTTTCATCCCTAAGATACACCCGAAATTTGATTGTGTTACGCTTTGTATAACAAAAAGGAACTCCTTTTATCATGAGTTGCAATTTTATCGCTACAGGATAGCTATCTAATGGAATTGTATTTTATCATTTCTCGATATTATAGCAGTAATTTTGTAATTTCGTGATTTTCATGTAAATATAGAATGGATGGGTCGAAGAGGACAATACAGAACGTCATACAGGAACATTACTACTTCAGTTTGTATTCAATGTGATCTTGCTGGATCTTACAATCACGTTACGATCCCTAAGCCAGGAGCTTGACCAGTTTTCAAAACGATAAGTGCCTTCATGTGCAGTTTGATGAAGTCTTCAACACAATGATCTGTCAACAGGGCGATATTAAAACTTCTTTTAACACTGTACAAGGGACAGATATTCCACCCACGGAGCAATGAACCTCGATTATAGACACAGGAATAGCATCACATTAGCTTTACTGACGAATGGTGGTATCATATTGTTGGCCGTATCTTCATGTGTCGGCGCTAAGAAAAATGAATACTTCCAGCTTACATTCGTCTTTACTTGGAGTGATGGTATTAGGTGCCCTTGAGTACACAGACCACTTTTTGTTGGTATAGCCGACACTTTGGACAATCGCCTAACTTTGCTGACAGGTAAGATATGTATTTGTGTCCTGCTTAAGTTGCCTTAGTGACGGTCTATTTCAACAAGACGATATATGACCGTGTATTGTTCATGTTGTCCTGGTCTTCCTTGATGTTGCAGTGGATGCTCTAATGTTACCTCGGCCAGCGCTTTCTCTAGATCTCTCCTCCATTGAGAATATTGGCATGTGTTTTGGAGAGACAGTCATATCATCAATATCCAGCCAAAAAACTGACGTATTTTTCAGTAGTGATGAACCTGCTTGAAACGTTATACCCCTATGAGTTTTCAAGGCTCAGTTTGACTACATGACTAGCCGGATTACTGCTGTATATCTGCCAGATTCCGCTTATGTTTGTATTAAATTCTGCAAGCATTGTATCACAAAACATCATATGTTTAATAGTGCTTCTTCCGATTACACTGTACATGTACTATAAATAAGATTCTGCTGTTGGTTTTCCTTCCTTTTGTTGCAATTTTAATGACCAACAGTGTAAATCAAATTTAAATATTTAAGTTAATATTTAATGTCTTAAATAGTTATTTATATTTTTAAATATAGCAGTTTGAGACATTACTTCATATCGATAAATTTAATGCTAGCGTAATTTGATGCTTTAAATTATACTTATATTTCCAAAACTTTTAATTCGTTAAATTTTACAGAAATCTGTAGATTACGTCAAAAACTTTGAGAAAGTGTAAATCACTCTATTCTATGAACTTAAATGCGTATAATACGTAATGAAATGTTTGTTAACGTTAATATGGTACTTAGAAATATTTAATTTAAATTCAAATGTACAGTAATTTAGCATTTAAAATTATAAATTATTTATCTTCAAGAGTAAGATTTTATTTTAAGAAATTAGGCATCTACAAAAGTGTTTCCTCTTTGAACATAACTGCAAAATAAGATTTTCAAGCTACTGTAATTATTAAGAGTATTCAAAAACATATTTACAAATTCACTATTTTATATTTTTTATGTAATCACTTTAATTACGATAATGAAGGGGAAATAATTATCCCCATTTCTTTTAAAGTCTTAAGTAGACTTAATGGCATGTAAGTAATTTTTGTAAAAAGCAATTTTAATTTTTTTTTATATCCTTATATTTATAAAATAAGAAATCTATTATCATTGTAAACATGATATATGTACTGAATCATCCTCTTAGTGTTCAAAAAAGTTATATATTTTCCTCGAATAGAGTTAACATTTCTTGTTTTCTTGTCTGCAACTTTTATGCTATAAACTAACCTAGTGTACTTTGTATCTTAGTATAATAGTTATAAAACACAGGTAATATGTATCGTATATTATCTTTTTCAAGTCTCGTAGGATTAAGTATATCCGACTTGTTAAAGCCACACAGACAGTAAGAATGAAAAAACAAACACAATCCAGATTTTCTGACTGCAGACAAACATACACACACACATACTAATCCAATATATCTAACCAAAGACTCACATTTTCTCTTATAAATGCTTTGTAATACTAAATGGGATTTTGTTAAGTTTTTTGATGCAAGATAAAAGTTTCAACTAGATATATGTTTTTGACTAGATATATAGACATTTCCAGAGAGAGAGTATAGTTTTAAGAAATTTAACTTAATTGTTATATTTATTGAAATAAATCATAAATATTTTATAGAAAGTTATTGTAAATTCATAATTTATATTAGTTTTTTCAATCGCTTCTTTTAAGAAACCTTTTTCGTGAAAAGTATATATTCCGTTTAAAAACTTTATTTTTAGTGATTTATGATTATTGATTAATATTCATATATGCAAGAAAAGGGGGAAAATGCTAAATAGTATTTTGATATTTAAATAAAAATGCTTTCGATTTTAGTAAAGTAATTTTTCTTATTCATGTATTCAAATCTTCTGTGAATGAACAAGATAATTTGCTTCATCCCTATAATCTGGAACAAAACAAATTTGTTATTATTTCGTTCGTCAATCACATTTCATTTGTTCTTCCATTAGTTTTTTTTTATGTATTATGAAAGTCACCAGAGTTTTATCTGTTAAACGAAAAAAATTGGGCACAATCTGAAACAATAACAACAGATTGCATTTATCTAATTCAAGTCAGAAAAAGTAATGAGAATTATTCCTCGTCTTCCAACGTGCATTCATTTTAGCCAGTCAACCATAAAAAGACTAATGTATAAGGCTGACAGAATTGATTGCGTCGCTCAAAGATTAATCATTGAGGATCAAGCTGACATACTCATAGGCCTTCTAGGAGAGCTAAGGCCAACGTTTCAAGGGTTCATTTTTTCCTCTCTTGTTCTAAGTTGAATTATGTTCTTAAACGTGCGATACAAGGTGGTAAGTCATTTTTCTATTTCTTAAATCATTTATAATACTAAAGTGATAAAGGTACCATAAATCTGTGCAAAAATAAAGTTTGATTTCTGTTATACTGTTGTATTTTTATTTTAAATGTTAAAAGCAAGTATTTTATCAATGCTTAAGAGGAAAAAAATATTTTATAAACTTGACCGATACATAGAGTTACATGAATAAAAATGTTCATTTGTGGAAACATAATCAAAGTAAAATACACAAGCTACCTACAAGTAATATAAGACAATCATTCTTTTTTAACCAAATAATTCAATTATTTTTACGCATATAAAATATGAATAATAGATTGATATTTTCTACTTTAGTTATATGCTTAAATGTTTAATCAATTGTTTTTAGTTATCGGCAAAAATTGCAATTAAAGTTGCTATTTTTGCACAAGTAATCAATGCATTAATAATATAATACACTTAGGTGTTTATTAAAATTAATTAGATCATTGACAAAATAAAAACAAAATTATTCTTAAATAACTTAGAAATGATAAAAATATTTGAAAGTAAAATTTTGTATTTAGAAAATTAAAATTCTATTCCAGAGCTCAAAATTAAATTTTGCATTTAACGGGTTTTTTTTTTTCTTTTTTGGAAGTCTTAAATTAGTCAGTAACTTACTCTGTTGTAAATTCTCTTTATTAAGAAAATAAACTTGTTTAAAAACCCATGTACCACTAGACCTATTTTACATTAACAAATTATGCTCTCTTATTTCTACAAATTATACTCCCACACTTATAATTCAAATAAACATTCAAGATAAGTGTTTTCTTATGAATTGCGAAAATATTCCAGACTTGCAAACTATCGTAATAATCGTAATTAATCATTAAAATGTCATCCTATTTTTCAATTAAAATTAATTAAATTACATTTGAGTCCAAAAACATTTAATCAATACCATAAAAATTATGTTATATATATTTTTTATTTTCAAAATACATAGCGCATTCTTCTCTCTCTCTCATTAAGAGATTTTACAGCTGTATAAACCTATTATCAAAATACTAAGTCATTTTATTGTACTTTATATATATATATATATATATATATATGAAATAACGCCTTTATTAATAATATTGAAAGAATATTATGAGTTTTAATGAAAATCCAGAGAGGTTGATTAAAGAACATATATTTACGAGTATGTCAAAGACACTATTTTGTTTTAAATATCCATAACATTTTTATTTTGAAATTTCAGTCAAACTTTATTACAGTACAATTGGTCAAAAATAAAATAGAAGGATATGTGGTTGAGGATCAATAATTTATCATAATGGTCTCAACACAGGAAAAGAGAAATTCTGAAAGAGAAAATCTCGGTTCAGATACTTCCTGTACTGGGAATCATTACTTGAAAAATAGATGTAGCTGTGTGATTCTTATAATATATACAAATCACATCCCATACATGTCTCAGTTTTATTTATCTAGAGAAAAATGATATCATTGATAGAATCAAATGTATACAGTTGACGAGTCCAAGCCCTTAATTTAAGCTACCCATCCAGAAGTGCGCTTTGCCAAACAAGAGACTAATGCATAAGGATGACAAAATGGATTGGGGCGGCCAAACATTAATCAGAAGCAGTTCAATTTGTCACTATGCCGAAGTGCATGCCAGTGAATGAAAGAAGTTAGTTGGTGTAGGACCCATCCAAGAGTGAACGAAAAGCCATGTGGAGACGGAGATAAACCGAAGTTAGGGGGGTTGTCAGCAAGTATTTCTACACTGGGGTGGTCAATTGTCGCTAGACGATTTGTCATTCACTTCCTTGTTGAGGGCGTCGCGTTTGGGCTGTCGTGAAGCAGCATTCACCCTAGTGTAATTCATAGGAATCTCGTGAGATGAAGCTCACAGAATAAATGAGTGATTTTGAAATTCTGTTCGGATACTCGGCTGTACAGATTAGCCCTTCTTCTTGGATTATACATTGAGGACACGTTTGTTAAATTGCAAAAGTTTTCCCAACTTTTGCTTCTGACGAAGTGCCAACAAGCAAAATGTGTTTCAGTTATGTAATGCGAGTATAAACAAGGCCTAATATTGAAAAAAAAAAAAAAAAGCATAATATAACAAGGTTTTATAAAACTTGTTTCCATACTGTTTAAATTTAACTTAAAAATAATGAATTTTAAAGAGATGGCATTCCTAAAAGGCATATACTTATTTAAATAAATGCAGTGTATGTAGTGAATGAAGCCCAATTTAGCCGTAACACAATATTTGGGTAAATTTTGGTAATTATGAATTTTATTTATGTTTTACAAAACTAATTTTATTAATGTTTGAGAGAAATATGTCGTTTGAAAATCTTTAGGTTTTTAACCTCACCATAAAATTTAAATAAAAATAAATTATTCTCTGATTGGTAGCAAGAAAAGAAGAAAGATTATCAGCTATCTAGGTAAGTGTTCGTTCTTTAATTAGAAGGCAAAAATTTTTTTAAAATCTATCAGTTACTAGAAACCATTTTATTCCTATTTTTGTAATTATACTATTTTACTGTTACTTGTAAATTGGATAAAAATAATAAAGAAAATATATCATAAATTATAATTATAAATACATTTAAAAACGGAGTAAATATTAATTAATATTATTCACAATTGTTGTGAAATATGCTCAATCACGAATCTTAAAAAACGCATTATAAAAGAAAGAAAATCTATTAATATAACATATTCCAGTTAGAGGAGTTACTACTTAGTGCGAAATAAATTTCTATGTTCACATTTCGTTTATATCAAAATGAATTTATAACCATCAAATGCCTTTCAGATTCTCATTGAAATTAAATCGATCAAAAATTTTTATATTTATCACGTTTTAATTGTAAAAGGAAATAACTGAAATTCAGCCTAAAAAATATTAAATTAAAGAGAAATCGTACATTACATTAATATGCAATTGATTACTGTTCTAATAAATACAAACTGAAAATTTAAATTACATTATCATGAAAAATATTATATGGTATTATTATTTTTACAGTGATTTTTTTAAATTAGCGAAATGAAACTTTCTTTTCATTCTATTAGATTATTTGAATTACAGAAATATGTGGCAATTTTGAACTCAAATATCTATATGTACCTTAATTGATCTTACTACAAATACTAGTACTGTACTTGATGACTACCTATGAATAATAAAGATCAAATAAAGGAACAGAATGAAAGAAGCCCTTATCCGAAATAATAAGTTTCCGTTTTTAAGTTTAATTTGAGCTCCATAAAGGAACATTTGGTATTCAAAATTTTATGAAACTTTTCTCCAAGTAAAGTGAAATAGGCTAACGCTTGTCTAGAAATTTAAACTTATTCTGCTTCTACTTAATTATGTAGGTTTTCCATAAGGATAACAAACATCAAATCATTAATTAGCGGATTAATCAGTTTAGTTTGTTGAATATAGATACTCTGGTTCACATGATTAAACTTATGCAGATGAATAATATTGTTAAGATATTAACAGAAATCCACGAATCATAATATTATGTTCTAGTTCAGCTTCCCACAGGAGTCTGCAAACTTTTTGTTACTCAGGCCCCAACAAAAATTTCCAAAAACTACTATACACATATTTATGTAATATGTATATTTATATTGTATGCACTATAGATATTTGCATGAAATAAAGACTATACGAACGATTAATAAATGTAATTTTTTTAAAAAAAAATTAAAGTATGCACAAACTAACACAAAAGTAGATTAAATAAAGTTCTAAGTAAACGTTATTAGTGCATGCGTAAAATTAATAGAAAAATGCTATGAATTATTCTACTAGTTTATAGAAATCCAAAAAAAAGTTGTTATCTTGAGATAAACAATTTTCTAAATGTGCATTTAAAAAAAAATTAATATTGAGTGTATTTATTAATAGTTATTAACTACTTTTGCCGTAATCACTGTTAAACATTAATTCGTCTCTGAAAAAAGTATAAGGTTAAATTCATTATATATATTTGCTCTTCTCCTCTCCATATATATACTCTCCATACCTATATGCTCTCCTCCTCTCTCTTATATGTGAAGAGAGTTCAAAACCAAGAACTTAATCATTACGATAGCAGATTAAATGTTATGATAAACCAATTGAAAATTGTGAAAAGTTTGAAATATGTCAAATGAAGGTATTCATTCCAATGACGATACATCAGAAATGAACTATGAACACCGCATTGCTCAAATTTGTTCTGAAGAAATTATTTCAAGAAAAAATATGGAAGCCTTCGTAATGTGCTGTCTTTATTCCAATAGAGTCAAGCTTCAAAACGGCTAGAAAATTGTCACTTGAAAAAAATTAAACACGCAATATTAAATACTTCTGTATTTTATAACCTGTTGAATTCCTTTAAATATTAATATATAGGAGTTTTGATCGTAAAAGAAAGATTTTGTTTAGATAAATCGATGATGTATATCAGAAAAGGGTTCATAAAATATCATCTCCTAAGCTAGAAAATATACGAGGCTTACAGAAAAAGAAGTATCCGAAAAAACACTAAAGTTGCTTAGAGATTCATTAGGAAGAAAGGTGTATAAAATAATTTATTGACATATGAATACTGACCGGAATAGAAAATATTTTGTATTCTCCCATTGGCTAATATCGCACATTTCTATAACAAAAATTGAATTCAAAGATAATTAATAAACTAATATATTATTAAAACAATTTATTTAAGATGAAGAAAATATATTTGCAAAAAACGTTCTTATGTTTTGCTAACTCTCTAAATATACACAAAATCAATTTAGTTCCCCTTACTGTTCAGGAATTAGATCATTCGTGGTAAGCATAACTAGGGACGCTGTTGTGTAACCTTTCACTCTAATGTTGAAGTTGAGGGAGAGTGAAGTTGTTATTGTTTCCTAAAAACTAGGCATTAAATTTCACCAAAACTAACAATTTTCTTCTGTGTTTCTTAAAATAAGTAAACATTAAAGACACTTATGATCCAGTAGAAAATTAATACATTTTGGATTTTTCTATTATAAGACTAATTTATTTGTATTATTTTGATATATTTTGATTGATTATATACGAAAAAAATATTCAATATTACTACTCTACGTACATTAAATAACTCTTGCAGTTTCGAAATAAAATCTTAAAGATTTTCAAATTTGATTCCTATTTTGTTCTTTAGTTTAGTATTAAATTCAAGAATTTTGTGGTAGTTGTTTATTGAGTCCAGTCTACAGTATGACTTTTAACTATACCGGAGACCATCGTAAGGAATAAATAAGGCTGTTATGCTTGTTTGGGATTAATATCACACTCGAAAAATGCTCATGTGATTGGCAACTCCCTTCAAAAGTTTGAACCACAATAAATTGATGGGAATGACGCCTGAGCTGGTGCTTTCTTCTCACTTCTACATCAAACCAAGTATGAACTTCGAGGCTTAGTTTTATTTAACATACTACAGCGCCCCTTTCTCTTACCACAAGTGGGGTCTTTAGCAGAATCAGAACTCGAATATCCACAGACACGAAGCTTATGACTGTGACCACTCTTGTATTGTGGTTCCACAATAGATCAAGGTTAATCTTAGAGTTAACACGTTGCATGAAATTAAATTTTAGCTACAAGTTGCAAGATTATTTCTCAATAATTTTTTAAATATAATGTTAAGGAATATTCACTCACAAAAGCATTTCTTTCGAATGCATTTATCGCATAGCTATCGAAACTCAGCATTGTTTACTCAAAAATTAAAACTGGCATTGATCATAAGTATTGATTAATTTTCTTTTTACAGTATTTTTTTCAAATTCGTATTTAAAATATTTCCTTTTAACTTTTCAAAAGTTACATTTTGAGTGAAACAATGCTTCAAAGAAGAGAATATTTTTTATTTGAATCAGCTTTAATTATTACAATGATACTTACTCGAGTGAAAATGGTTCTTAAAATTAACTACTGAGAAGTTAGAACTAATAAACGACTTAATGCATTAAATACGTACAGGTTTGGGATTGAATTGAATTGAATTAGTTTATTTTCATATGATAGGACTGTAAGCATTATTGTTCTTCAAATGCATTTTTTTTTTCTGAGTCGAGTTGAAATGATGTTAATTAAAGCATGAAATACAAAGTCTACACTTGTTTTATTTTTTGTTAGAGATAAAATCGTTATTTTATATTTAAATGTCATTAAAGTAATTTATTTATGTTATATTTTATCTCTCTAAGCGTGCTTTTATTTTTAAAAGCGTAAATAACTTGATTGTAATACAGATAAAACGACTATATGGTAGCTAATTAGCGAAAGCAAAAAATACGGAGAATAATGTTCCAAAATTTAAATAAGTTTTCTGTAATTATCTCCTCATGAGTTTCAAATGACTTGCTATTTTTTGTAAAGTAAAAAAAAAAAAAATGAGGCTAATATGTTATCATGTATTTTGAAGAAAAGAAAAATGAACAGAGTCATGAAATTATATTTCAGTTTTGTTGAATGTTATTTTTATTCCATTTTAAGTATGATCTCTGACAAAATATTATTATCGTGCCTTGAATACCACATTCTCTAGAGTAATTACAAAAAGAAAACAATTTGTTATTGAAACAATGACTTAATAACTAATTAATCATAAAATTGAATACAGGAGGGTGAATTAAAACAGTTTTATGCCGTAGAGTTTTTTTCTCAAAAAATGATACGTAAAAGTTAAAATTTATTATTTCTCTAATTTGTTTTAAAATACAGACCGTTTTATAACAATAACAGATTAGATCTATACAGGTAATTATTTCAACACCCAAGTCACAGAAAATATTTTTTATGAATAGTCAGACTTATTGAAATTGTTTTATAATTATTTTATAACCAATATTATTTGAAACTGAAAAAGATAAGTAATCATTTCGAAAACAATAACAGACAATTTATGGTATAAGTATTTTATTTGATTAATGTCTTACAGAAATTAACTTGCAATCAATGTAACAGCCGTTGAAAAAATTCAAAGTTCATTCTATAATCTCTATCTTATTTTTCTTGTAATAAAGCACTTGGTTGTTTTAAAATTAAATTAATTTATAATTTTAAAAACTATTCTAATAATATATATTCTTCATTTGTAAGCTTTTTACTATAGTTTTATATGCAGAGCAGTCATATCTATTCTGACTTCTGGGACTTAAAAATGAAATATAAATATATTTTAGTTTTCGCAACTCTCCAGATATTTATATTAAGCATTGCTCATTTTGTATGAAAACATCGGAACGCTTTTAATACAGTATAAATTAAAAATGGTGAATTAAGAATTATTAATATGTTATTTTATTTTTTCAGTATTTTTCCACTTTGCTTACATTTATTTAGTTCCTGTATTCTATGATATTTAACTGTTGAAGGAAATGAACTGAAACTCTGTGCGTAATATCTAAATAAAATGAACGCACGAAAGATATTTCCATTTTAGAAAGCTAAAATAGAATGTTTGTATTCTTAATTATGTTACGAATTCTATGAATTAAAATACATCATTTCTACATATTTAATGTTTAACTTATTTGGTAATTATAATATTCAAAATGCTTCCTAAATTTGATTCTCAAATGCTTTTATTTGCATTGTTTTCTATAAAAGAAAGTTGAAGTGATATGAAACATGATGAAAGAGTTATTTTATTTTTATATTTACCATAACAAAGAGACTAATCTACTTTGAATGCTTTTCATGGATTCATGAAAAGAAAAGAAAATTAATATATTTTTGATGTGCATTGTCTTTAAAAATTCAGATTTAAATAATAAAGCCAGTTGAAAGTATTTAATATTCTTTTTGGTGAAAGTGAGATTAATATTTACATTTTCCTATTGTCAATCGATCATGTACAAGCAAAGAGAAAAAAATGTTTCTCCTACTTACTTGCAAAATTAAATTTGATAAGCTAATGAATTAGCAGGTAGTAAATAAATCATTTATTGATAAGATATGCTGTATAATTTTGATGAGTTCATTTAGATTATAATTTTGCCTCCATACTTGTAGCAAATTTTGAATTAGCAACAAATTTTCTGGTTAAATGTAACTTTCACACTTAAGGGTAAAATTTATATTTATCTTCATGGTTCAAAGGGAGCTAAATCAGTCGCTAATCAAATTCTAAAACAGAATCTTATCGTTACTCATGTTGAATTGTTTTTATGTATTTGATTCCTAGTCATAAAATAATATCCCACATTTTGAATTTTGTAACATTCTGCTAGAAAGTCCCTTAGTTATGATGATTTGAAAAATGCGTCCATAATGTTGAAAGAGTTTCATAAGCATTTAAAGAGAAAAAATTCTTTCCGGATGTTTTAAGATTTTAACCCTAAATGATTTATAATGATTTCTTTAATCTAAAAACATAATAAAATCGGAAAACTTAAATTATTATAAAAATTACACTTACATTTTATTGTAGAAACCTTTTTTTATAAATTATCGAAAATATGAGAGAAGATGAGTTTGTTTTTATGTAAGGAAGTTGATATTTTTACATTTCATATAATACTTATCTAATAAAAATTTGCTTGAAAATAATGTATTTTAACACATTGACTACCAAACTCGCACTGGCGCGTACTTAAAAGCCTATTTGACAATGGCTTACATAATAGGTATCAAATAATTAACTTTTATTACTGTTTTTGTTATTTTTTGAGTAATATTTCTTATAATAAGTATATTGGTATCTGGTGCAGTCTATTTCCATGTCAGGGCAATAACTATCAAGTCAATCATCAGTGATTGGCTGTCAATGTGTTAAGTTATAGTGTTTGTCCTCCATTATTTAACATTATTATCCATTATTAAGGCTTAATAGAAAAGTCAGTAAGGTCACAAATCTAATTGAAACATGCGAGAAAAATACAAAAAGTTTATTAACTATCTTCACAGATTTTGCAAGGCCACTTTCACTCGAATCACTCTTAACTACCCTAATTCCTGACTTAGAATTAAGCACTAAATTTTCAGCATACCAAATCCCTCACATAAAACCGGGTACTTCTTGAATACCATGGCTTCTAATCCGATGACGACTTACTCAAATCAGAAGACTCTTGTGACCGATTTCAAACACTGACTATCAACTATAGCGTTTTACTCCAAATTCTACTTAACTAACATTACCAACTTCGTTTAAATATCTGTCTTTTCTATTCTTTTCAATTCTATTTCACTTTTGTATTACTAACCTTAATTCCACTCATTACACTACTTATTTTTTTCTAATTTGTCTAATCATATTTTATTTAGTTGGCAAGGAGATGGAATTTATGCAATTTAAATTACAAAAAGTCGCCAAGGTTAGCCTCAACCTCAGAAAGCTATCTTGATATGAATAATAAAAAACAATTTTACAGATTTCATAAAAATTGGTAAGTGTATATTTATCAATTAATTTTGATTATTTTTTATTTCAAACATGCATTTGTCCAGTACATTAACAGTAAATAAATAGGGTTATTTTTTGGAGCCTTTTGTCCGCATTATTCATTCATATAGTTGTAAATTTAATTTATTGTGGGCTACGTTTCTTAAAGATTTGTATTTACTCGTGTTATGCAAAACAATTAAATTAAATATTCATTATATATCCTGCCAAAAAGCAAATTTAGAAATATGTAAGTAAAATCTAATTATATATAAATGGGTCAACTCCTATAGAATTAAAAATATACTTAGCTGAAGAAATTAAAAAAATCTGATTAATTCTTTTAAGTTCTACTTTAAAAAATCATTTGTTGAATCTCCAAACGAGAAAATTTCTAATTCATCATCATTAATCTTAAAATATGAAGCTTAAAAATAATTATGCCCTAATCGACAAGCAGCGGCCATTTTATTTCAAAAATTTAAAGCTCTCTCCTCATTGGTTACCGACTGAGACACGCCATCGCCTATTGACACCCAATCTATAATAAGAAAACTTCGAAAGCGCATTTGATATTGATTAATTTTGAATGATTCCCTCGTCTTGAAAAATGTACAGTTGTCCTCAATTCTGAAAGCATTGTCTTCTTTGTCACGCAGAGTTGGTCCTCCCATAAATTTGAGGCAAACTTCTACGCCAACTTTTATTTTCTTACCTTTTGAAGTTCTTTGTTAGGAAGACAAGATTTTAAAATGTTTTCCTGTACCAACTATGACACATGCCAAACCTTGTGAAAATTAATTCTAACCGCACAAAGAAACATCATGCACTTTGAAGCCTCTCAGTAAGGTCCTAGAGTGACAAGTGCAAGCGTGTAGGGAGAAACGTAATGTGACGTCGAGTTGTTAAAGCTGCGGAATTGTTTTTCGCTGTATAAGAATTTTGAGTCGCTTTTACGTATTTTTCCATCAACACATCCTCATAAGTTAAAAATCAGTCGAAAACATATTTTTAAAGAGGCTAGAATCAATGTCATGGTTTTGACGCTCTTTAGAGAAAACAGAAGTCGCATTTAAAATAGCGACTATGAAATGGAGTGCACTTCTACTTTGTGTCATGTTTTCAACTCGTATTACCTGTGTTGTTTGATCTGTTGTGCATTTAAAAGCTTAAAGCGTTGGGTAAACAAAGTAGCACTTAGTGTGACATCATTGTGGAAGAGAAAATGCACTCGAATGAGAATATATTCGAAGGATGTTTTAATACTAGTAAAATATTTATTACTACTTAAATTTAATAGAATAGAATTCTTAAAAATAATTTGTGGGCATGTTTTTATTTTTAAAAATATATCCGTATATTATTATCATTGAGTATATTTCTTTTTGATGAATGAAATCTCTATTAAGAAAGTTGTTGCTATTCGATTCATTTTCTTGTTTTAATACAGAACAACTTTAATAACTAAGTTATTTTGTTAGTAATTGATGCTACATATATATTTATAAAAAAAAAGGCATATTTTGTATGGTAAATGGAATAGCAAATTGTACACATTTTTAACCTAGTTTATTAGACCCTATTTTGCTTAATAACCAACATTATTACATGGTATGAAGCATTAATTGCATAATTATCCCTCATTCTTCATTCATCTATATTTTTTTTTGCTTACTAGTTTTTCTCAATATCGCAATTTGTACAGTAAAGTACTTTAGATTAATATGTTAATTCTTACTAATTATTTTTATATCATCCATTTTTAAATCCTTCTTAACCATAACAGAGGTTTTTAGAATTTTAGGGAAAAGGGCGTGATAAGATTTTAATTTAGTGACTTCAATATTTATAATTCATTTGCTCAGTAAAGTCATATGAATGCATTACAAAATCTAGAAATATCGGATAATTGTCGACTGTCAGTTAATTTCCGTAGTTTGACTATTAAAATGCTAAAATGAAAAATAAATGTTTATCCATTAATCGGGTTTTCCTGATCAAATAAGCTTTTTAAAGAATGATAGTACAGCTCAATTTCCCACCCCCCTAACTTATTTGACTTTCTGTTTCCCTAATTCACTATAATGAAAAGTAAGAAATCAAGTTACAGAAATTTTAATTTTATCGTTTATTTATTTATTTACTTTTTTTTTTGCTCTATTCAAACACAATGAGATATATTTTAATTTTAATTTTATACAAGTGTACATTTTATGGTATCATGGCAAATGTCAATCTTGCCGTACCTATTCTAAACTATGTTTTTCTATCAAAATGACACAACAAAATTCTTAAAATGAACCAAGGCTCTAGATTTCTAGTATATTTTAGGAGTATCAGTTTGGTATTGTCGGATAAACTGCACATTGAAAACAATGATTTTTTTATAAAATAATTTTTTTCTTTTTTTTTCTTTTGTAATTATTATTAAAATTTCTCTTAAGCTCTCACACATAATAAAGAAGTTTTGGAATATTTTTAACCATCTTCTTTTTTAAATGTAAAAACAATTGTGTGAAAATCTCTCTCTCTATCGTTGAAAAAAACTTGATCCAAAAACATATATAGTGTATCATTCCTGTTAATTCCACCATTGCATATTACTAATTATTAGTTTTGACGAAAGATTATTTTTCTTTTAAACTAACATAATATATTTTTCTTTTACCCTTGGGATGCTCTAGCGATATTTCTATAATTTCGACTTTTCTTTTTCTATTTTATTTCTTTCTTGCATTTACACAGCCTTGTTTGGATCACATATCCCATTTTTTCACGAATTAAAGATTTTATAGTAACACTTTGCCAAATAAGAACGCAAAAAACAAGCTAACAAATTTAAATACCTTGGTACCTACCATTTGTTGTATTAATTGCTTGTAGGAACTCGATTTTCCTTTCACAATGAATTATGCAGTAATTACAGTGCTATCTCTATAATCCATTATTTCTCATACTTGTCCTTGCCAGTAATCTGGCTTTTTTTACAGTGGTTGTTAAATCATAAAAAAATATTTTATGTTTCCTATTTTAATGGAATATTGTAGGATACTGAAACAAAGCAGCCACTTAATTGTATCTTTAGTTATTTCGTGTGTTTGACACTTTATTTGCATGTACTGTGTTCAATTTTATACAGTAATACATAGCTTTTACTGTTTAAATTATTATTACTGATTTTTCAGTGATCTGGTAGTGCTCCGGTCCGATATCTACCGAATTATTGAGAGAGTTCTATACTCTGTTAATAATTTTAAAATTATTACTTTTTCATGTATTTTTTGTTCGTGATTGAATTATTTATATACATGACTAGAACTATGTAAAGTATTTAAAGTAGAACTAATAAAATCACTAATAATAATTTAAAAATAATAAAAATAATAAAAATTGCAAAGACTCATAATTCTTAATTTTCAAATTTTGAATCATTTTGGAAAAAATTACAAAGGAATTAATAAACGAATAAAAAAAAATGTATTAATCGTATTTAAGTATTTTCAATTGAGACTGGAGTAACAGATAAAATATTGCACTATTCATGAAATGAAAATTTCTCCAGAGCTAAATAGTTTTTTGAAAGACGTTAATCTAAGCCTATAATACGAGAAAGAATTTATTAAAAATTTCTCCCAAAAATATTTTAAAGTGAAAATAATTAAACTTAGCTGATTTATTCTTATTTTAAAAGAATATGTGATTTTTAACATTTTCAAACATTTCATAGCTTTGCATCATATAAAAGTTGCAAGTCTTACGAAAAAGCTTGTTTATTAAAATACAAAGATTATTATTTTATCATTTTCAGGAAAATAAGTTCTCATCTTTTTTTTAAAATTATTTTCCTTGCAATAAATGTCGAAATAGTTATTTCTTCGTTGAGTCACAAGAAATGTTTATTTATTACGATTCTTGGACAATTTTGGAATTTCTTTTTTGAGTAATAAAAACAATGTGTTTTATTGATTATAAGCATATTTTTAAAAACCTGTATTTAGAAACAAATATATAAGTAGTTAATAATGTACACATTTATGCAATCACAGGATGACGCTAAACATAATCGTATCATAGTATCATTGGGAAATAAATGCAATGCATGACAATTTTTATAGACAAAATATTTCTACTTCATTTAAAATTTTATTGTTACGTAAATAAATAAATTTTAAAGAATAAAATAAAGTTAAATATAAAATCGATATTTTTACTTCAAAAACATATTTTTCTTCAGCATTCGATATAAGATAAAACATTTTTTAAAAACTTTTCAGAAGACACTTAAGTCAAGAAGTTGGCGTAGTGACTTTCAACTCAAACACAGCTAAATAAAGATCACATTTCCATTAGCAACCAAAATCTTCGAAATTGTATCCTCTTCACTAACGCCGTTGTTTGCCAAACCCTTATTTCCCTAGAAAATGGTATTTATTTGAATATTTCCGCTAAATTACAAGCGAAGGGATCTAATATTTTCTTCGCTCTAGACAAATAGTTTACCAAACACTTCTGAGTGACTTCTATTTGAAAACGGTAACACTGCATTTACCACAGGAGTTTCTGGAAAATATTTGCTAAGCTTGAAATACTCAAAAATGTTTCATAAGACTTTGAAGAAGGCGACAGAAACTCTATTTGCATGAGCAGGATTTAGAGCCCTACTGTAGAGCTGTGACTTTGAAAGCGTTATTGTAGGAAGTGCTCTGTTTGACAGTGCTCTGTTTCGGCAAGTTATATTTAGTTTCTTCAAGAGTGATAAGGAGAGCAGAAACTTTCCGGAAATTTTATTGAGAGCCAATTGATGTGAATTGATTCTCGGAAGCCGCGAACTAATATAACGACATATAAGACAAGTATTTAAATTAGAAACCATGATTAGATATTCGGATTATGAGTAGAATGAATTTCCTCTTCAAATTTGTAGACTTCAACTAGAAGTATTTCTATTTCTTTTTCTATTATGTTTCTACTTACCTCTTTGACATATTTTACTATTCTGAAAATAAGTACATATTAATTCAAATAAGTTTATTCACTTTTAAGGGCTATTTCAGTAAGTTAAATTAATTAAGGAAATGTTTTAATTATTTTAAGGGACTTATTTGAAAATTTATAAAATTCAATCAATTAAATAATATATTTCATATATCTTAAAAGTAATATCATGTACCTATTCAGTATGGATTAGTAAAATCTTTATGAAGGTGCTCGATATTCATAAAATTAATTAAATTTTGAAAGGCAAATACGTTTTTATAACATTTATATAAATCCAATAATAATAAAAATAATAAGGTTTTAATAAAGCTTAAGTCCTTAAAAAGTTTTAAAAGCTCAGAATAAATTTTAAATTAATCTAGGCTCATAAATATCGGCATAAAACATTATGTTTCAAAATAGTTTTTAAAATTAATAAGAAACTATGATTAAAAGGTAATTATGTTTTTACTATTAGTTAAAATGAATCTTTAAAAAGACTAAGATTTTATAGGCTAGTTAATATTAAAAGAAAATGTGTAATAACTTTTATCTCTTAATAAAGCAGTGGTTTTATGTAAAGAAATATACGAAAAAGTATGCTCTAAGTCAGTGGTCGACAATTTATGACTCGCGGGTCACCTAGTGACCCAGTAAACAATTGTTAGCTACGTGACGATTGTTAGGAATTCAAACCAACAAATTAAAGTGTGTGCTTTGTTTCTAACCTTTTAAGCTTTTCTTATATGATACGCCTTACTGAGTGTTCCACAACCAACCTAGTGGTTTTCCTTTTTTAAATTTTTTAAACCTTCTCTTCATTACATAACTTGGTCGAGGAGGTACAACACTCTCTGGAAAATCCGAAAGTAAATTATGTTTCTTACTCTTTAAGTTACTGATGAAAATCACTTAAGCTTGATAGCTACATGTTCTCTATCACTTCCTTCCACGTTTTCTATCGAACTTTTTTAGCTTTACTATCAGCTATTGAGCCCAGATACTCATGTGATCAGGTATTTCCCCAAATGAAATTCAGTTTCAATTTATCGTGATACAGGTTAAATTTCGAAAATTTAGAAGCATATGTTCTTTTAAAAACAACGAATGTTCACCCAAATATCTCAAACATTACAGGAATAATGAAAGAGCATAAAGTAAGCCGTTAGAATGAATAAATGTTTTTAATTAAATAGGGTTCATTTTATTTACTTGGTATTTACTTTTCTGTTAACAGTCTAAGATTTCTATCAACTTGTAAATATAGATTTGACTATAGTAAATTTGTAATTCTATATTTAAGGTATATTGGATTATCCAAACTGTAATTTTTTATTTTCGATATTCTTAAATAATGTGTGATTTAAAATAGAAGTGATGCGACCTTCCAGCAAAAGTTTTAGAGAAAAAAAAAAATTGAAAAATGATCCACTTGAAAAAAAAGTTGCTAAACACACTGCTCTAAACTACTATTAGCAATACCCAAATGTTATTTTTCAAAAGTTTTTTAATTTTTTATAAAATAATGGTTAGATATAAAAATGTTTTTTAGAATTGAGATGCATCTCTTTTGTATTAATATCTTGCTTTTTAACGGATTTGAATGGAAACCTTTGCTTTCACAAATCTTATTTAAACAATATAAAATAGTTCGAAATATAATCTATTTGTAAGTAATTCTCGGATAAATTAATAAATAAAAATGATGTAAAATATTACATTATAATTTTAATTGTTCAGAATAACAGCTTTAAAATGTTATTACATCACTTATTTATTACGTATAAAAATGTTAAATTGATTGATTCAACAATACACTAAATAAGTAGAAAATTTTCAACGATTTTAAAAAATAAATTAAGCTGGAGAAAAAGGAGTACTCAGGTCAAATAAAAGCAATAGAGAGGAAATTGAGAGATAACGCATCACAAATACATTAATTGCGAAATAAATGCAATTGATGGATTTTATTAATGTTGCACTTATAAACAACAAAAGGGCTACTGAAATTAATGCAAAATATATACTTATTTTAATGAGCTGTCCTGTGTGTGAGTGTGATAAATAAATTATGTAACACATTAATTTAAAACATATAATGATAGTTAACCATTTTAAACTAAAGTAATGCAAAAATTTATATATTTATTGGCTTGAAAAAAAAACTGTTTCTTTATGTTTCAAATGTATCCAAGTTAACTATGTAAATGTTTGTTCATTCAGTTAAGAAAATGTGTTGGTTAAATAATATAAACTCAAATATTTGACAAAATAAGAACTTACAATCTAAATTTAAGCCAGATGCTTATTTTCAAGTAAAAAAAAATTAATGGAAATTTATGCTGAGAGAATTTTAAAACCGTGATAATAAATGCAATATGTTATTCTGAGTATATGTAACATACGAGAAGGCTAAGGAGAACATTGATTTTTTAATTTCTGTTAGAAATGTTCTTACATTTAAAATTTTGAAGGCTGGAAAAAATTCCTCAATTAAACATAGTCACTAAATTATTCGAATTTAATCATGGAAGTTATGAAGTTATTGAATAACATTTAAAAACTAAAAAAAATCATAAAAAAATATGTTCCATACGAATTATTAGAAAAGTTAATTTTTTAACATTCCATTAACAATCAAACAAAGGATTCAAACTTAAAATTATTCAAGTAATATTTCAGCTTCGTTCCTTCTGTAGCTCTACTATTAACCACTTTAGTATTTATGAATTGAAATCTATGAAATATATTTAATACGTGACGGAGACACTTTCTTAGGGTATCCATATTTTATAATAAGTTTAACTTGATTTAAACAGTCTTGCACTTGAACTGTGAAAGTGACATTCATTCCAGTAATTTTCAATCGCTTTCAAATCACAAAGGAAGCACCTAAGAAGGTATTTTTTTTTAAAAAAAAAGATTCCATGCCAAGATCTTAAAAACAATAAGATGCTGGTGAATTTAATATATAGTTCCCTGTTTGAAGAACATTAGGGTAGTTCAGCCTCGAACTCTACAGTTTCTGTTTTCTTATAATTTTTGGTATCATTCTTAAATTTCTGGAAATTTTACGAGAAGTACTGAGTCACCCCTTTGGAACATTCAACTCAATTAAAAAATAAATTAAGCAGACGTATTATGAGTAAGTAAGTCAAATAAAAATAAAAGGGAGGAAATTGTGAGATAATGCATTATAAATATATTAATTATGAAATTAATGCATGCTCCATTTTTATTAATTAATGTTTTGCTTTGTGTATATTTCTTATTTTAGGGGATATTAATCTTTTAACGTTTCTGTGGGTTGTTTCAAATATTGTGTGATCATTCTATAAGTTAAATATTGATAATAATATTTCCATATTACAGTGACTACGTTGTACTTAGTTTTTGCTACGAAAAATGAAAAAATTCAAATTAATTTGAAATTAGTGCAATTTTATTTTTTGACAGTTTTTGAATTTTTTTCCACGACAAATGCTTACGAAGTAAAGGATAAAAAAAATTGATGTGACTTTAAGAATATTTTAAATGAAAAGTTTGGAAATTATCGCTGACTATAAAAAAGGTTCTATAAGGGGTCTATGACTCTTATGGGTTTATTAAATGAATTCATACAACCATTGTATGCTTTTATTTGGATAGGAACGAAATGTAACAAAGAATAATATGTGTTCAAACCTATAGCAAAGCAAAGGAACAAGGAACTAAGTACTTATTAAGGGAATATTAATAAAAATTTAAACCACACACTTATCCTTAGTGAATTCATGCAAATTAAATATTATTTCCGCATCTTTATATTATGAAAGGAGTTGTCACTGATTTTATATATGCCTATTATATGTCACGAAAGGTTTTTGTAAAAATTATTCTCAAAAACTTAAAGCGAGCACTCTCTGAAAGGCACAATATATCTTAGGGCTCAATAATAAGGTTAGAATTTAGAAATAACTCACTCTTTCTCACTTTTGTAACACACTTTTGACATTTATAATTAAGTTATTAGTGAAAATTATGAAAAATCAGGTTTTCTTATCGTACGTAATTGTGTGGTAAATATTGTAGTCTTAAACACTGTATCTATAACAGTGGTCAATAATCTTGGTTCAATAATCTTGGGGAGTTTTCTAGTTAAACTGCTTAAAGTGAAACTCGGCCAATAAAAGGAAACCTGATTTTAAAGTAGATAAGATTGAAATTGGAAAGCGTAAGTAATATACTAGAATCGTTCATTAAGTATTTAAAAATCTAAGAGATGCCACTCGTAGCATAGAAAAGGATTGGTTTTTAATTAGCATCATGACTCATTAGAAGCTAAATCACAATTATTTTCATCGCATGGTTTTATTTTTATTTTCGATTGAAGCAAGAAACTTTTGTTTCCTTCGAAAAATGGGAAAAAATGTGTTTCGATCTGTGATTAAACACATGTATTTAAAAGGCCTAATATCAAAATATATTTTAAGTTGAATTAGACTAAGTTCATGGCACAACTGCTCCTGTGTTTACAACTGCTTATAATTGGGTAAAGAGTTTTTAAGTGGCCGTACATGCACAAGGGATGAACCTCATTCAGGACGTTCAGTGGAAGTGACAACTCTCGGAATGATTGACAAAATCCACGATATGGTTTTGAGTGATCGAAGAATCAAAGTAAGCAAAATAGTTAAGGCCACTGGCATATCGTAAGGTACACATTTTTTTTCCAATTTTGCAAGAAAAGTTGGGCATGAAAAAATTCTTGACGAGATGGAGTCGCGTTTCCTCTCGTTGGAAAACAAACGCAATCGTGTCTTCGACTCTGAAGATATTTTGGCTCTTTTCCATTGCAATGCTAACGAGTTTCTTTAGCGATACATAATTATAGATGAAACGTAAATCCACTACTACATTCAAGAAACAAAAGAACAATCAAAACAGTGGGGGTTTGTTGGTAAATGGGCTCCAAAAAAAACCAAAGATAGTGAAATCAGCCGGAAAAGGTGATGGTCATGGTTTTTTGGGATACAAGTAGAATCCTCTACACCGATTACTTAAAAAAACAAAATAAATTGTGTGCATCATGCTTCGTTATACCACTTAAGAGAAGAAATTTTGAAAAAGGAAAAAGATCTTTTTCATATCAAGACAATGCCCGAGTGCACACTTGTGCAGTTTTAATGACCATAATCATTGAATTAAAGTTTGAATTACTACAGCACCCACGTATTAATCGTATTTAGATCCCATTGACTTTTTCTTACTTCCAAATAAAAAAAAATAATTGGTGGACAACGGCTCACATCGAACGAAAATGTCATTGTTCAAACAAGTGCCTATTTTGAGGATCTTCTAGAATCTTACTTTTTTTCCGGTTTAAGATGTCAGAGAAACACTTGGAAAAGCGCACAGAGCTAAAAGAGATTATGAAGCAAAAATATCTAGCTAAAATAATTTGGTTTTCTCTCTTTTTCTATGGACTTATTGAGCGACCTTCGTATTTGAACCGATGTAAAAAAAAACTGCAAAGAATTTAATTTTGAGTTTGAAGGTATTTAGTTAGTATTAGCTTATTTATGTGAGATGTTGGAAACAGTCATTCGTAATTAAAAAACAAGGGATATTTAGAGAAATAGGAAAATGATTTAGCAATCGAATTCTCAGTTCCAGTTATTCTCCCTGGAGTGATTGTGATTGTTTATTAACGTTACACTGAAAAGCAAAACGAGAGTTATTGGTGATAGGCCTAGTAATTTTGAACCTCAGTTAGACGAAGAAACAACACCTAATTTGGTATTTACCTCTCCAAGCTTCCACATTACAACAGGAGGACTTGAGGTCTCATTCATATATAATGAGCTCGATTATACTATATACTATAGTTCTATACTATAGTTCTTTAGTGACACTATACTATAGTTCTTTAGTGACACTATACTATAGTTCTATACTATACCCGACTAGTTCTTTAGTGACATTGGGGCTCGAATCCACGGCGGGATTAAAACAACGCCAGCCGCCAGTTCGTGACCATAATCTAGGCTACCACAGCTTTTTATATTCACTGGAAACCGACTGAATTTGTAAAAGGTAACTTAATTTAACATTTCTAATGGTTATTCTGACGTACTTAGTCTAAGTAGCTATACAGATAATAGATAAATATCAACTTTAAATATCCATAGCATAAATACAAATAGATCAATTTGCTTCACACAACTGTATGTGTGTGAATTTATACTCATTGGCCAAATACCACAAACACTTAGAATTAAAATTAGAAATGGAAAGTGAAGGAATTAGTAACTAATGAGTGTTACACATCTATAAAAGTATACACCTTACATTAAATTATCAATACAAAGCTAGCGATCAAAAATCACAAACATATGTATTTTTAATTAATAAAAACATAAAGATTTAGGACAAAATGAAAGTTGTTCATATTATGTTTTGCATATATTTAAGTTTGAGCTGAGTGTACGTAGGTGTTTATAGATAACTACAAAAACTGCGTATTAGTTTATTTAAAAATACATTGAAAAATTTAAATATTTTTATTAACTTTAATGAAGAATATATTAAATCAGATAGAGCCACTATTAAACTTTTATTTTCATTCAAATTATTGATTGACCGAATAAAAACACATTTACAATGTACTTTGTACATAATATTTCATTGTGCAAATATTTTTAAATTCCTCATTCTTTATTTAAAATTAGCTATTATAATAAACCAATTCATATGACTCCACTTAAATTTATATGCATAGCATACATAATGTTCGTAAGTATAACGTAAATTGAAAAATTGTCCTAAATTTATGTACATAAATTAGTATAAATTTTTATCCTCTAAACACACACATAGCAAAAACATTAACTTTACCTCTAAACAGACGTAATTTCAATTATCGAGAAGTTTCAAATCACTGACGCAGACTCAACTAAATTTATTCCAGTAACAGACAGGATATCTCAAATTTATAGACTGTTAAATTCTAATTTTATCAGAAATGCAAGTTATTCACAATATTTCACATATATGTTCTGCTATTGATCTGATACATCTAAATTAACGTCTCACTGTTCCTACGTAATGAGCTATTTATTGGTGATGGATCTCATATGTTTGATCTAAAGTCAGATTATGAGGTCGAATGCATGAGTTAGCACGTTGTTCTAAAATTTAACATATGACCCCAGATGAGAATTCGAAGGCCCAATTGGATTAAATGAGAAAGTAGCAAGTATTTAAACCATATACTTTGATGGAAGTGATCTCTAACTACTGTAACGAAACTCTTTTCTTAGTGGCCATGAATGAATTCCAGACCATTTAAATAATAAAAAAAATTAAATGAAAAGAACAAACTTCTTTCTTCATCGATTAAATACATTTTGTTCATAAATATACATCGATTACAAACATGTGTAAAGCAAATTAACTACATATTATATGCAATAAACATAAACTTTTCTTGGAAAAATCGACATAATAATTAATTTATGAAAATAATTTAAAGACATTTATTAAAGAAAATTTTCTCTTATTTGAAACTTAAATTATAAATAATTTCTATAATTAAAAAAGTACTAATACTAATAATATATTTGCTGAACAATAGATTCGATAAAAGCTTAAAAATATTCATTTTACTGTGTGTTTGGCTACATTGTATATATATTGAATTATAACATTGTGCTTCGTAATTCAAAAAGATTGAATAGTTTTTGTCAATAAAATTAAAAACTCTTCTTATTATGAAAATGTTTATCTTGAAGAGATATTTCAGTAATGTTTTTTTATTTTGATTGTAAGAGATTACTCAGAATAGCAATCAAACTGTCTTTCAAATTCTAATGTCATTTTCACTATCCAAAAATTCTTATTACAAGATCTTAATAATATTAACAATTTTCCTCTCCACGATGTACATACGAATAATTCTGAAAGCGCCAGTTATTGTTTTTAATAAATTTTAAAAAATGAGACATTGCAGAGGTTTAATTGAAAAGAATAGCCTGCATGGTCATAACTTTTACTTCTTACTCGATTTTCACAATTCACATTGTACCTTAAAGCTATATGTATCTTCCATGTAACAGACTATCCACTTTTTGTCATAGCCCCTATTCTTTTCCATGCACTTTGGCAAAGGCTTTGACTAGTTAGGAAAGCCCGTTGAAGATAAGTTCTTATATTGTATTGTTCAAGCCAGGTTTTAATGGCAGTTTTCGCAGCGTCTACAGAAAGAAATTTATGTCTAAGGGGTCAAAATGTTCTTTCTTCTTTGTGAAGAGTTGGATGTCGCAAGGTGTAAGTTCGGATGCAGTGACACATTGCTTCTTCAATATCATCTCCCAATGATCGCTATCTCCTTAGCTCTTATCCCACCTACGGCCCCTGAGAGTAAAGACAGCAAATATATCAGATAGAAGACACATGTGGATTTCAGGTATAAAAGAAGTTTGAGAATAGTATGACAAATAAAAAGATACGGCCTGGAAGGCTGTATTTTGAATCCACATAAACAAAAGCGTCGTAATAAAAACAGATAATGCATACTTTCAAAGCACTTAAAGAGTTTGCAACTACTGTGTGAGTAATATATCGGACAGCTAACAAGAAAAAAATAACAATTAAAAAGAAATTTAGATAGTGCAAAGAGTTTTGACATGTGATCTTGACAAATTCGAATGAAAAAGTAATATTAAGGAGAATGATCATTCAGAATTTTAGAAATCTAATAAATGTCGAGTCGTCTAAGAGACCACAGAGATAAGTTTAAATTACAAAAATATATATTCATAAATTTATAACAACTAAATAGATATTTCATACCACTCTAATAGTATAGATAATTAAAAATATTTAAATAATTTTATAAGTAAATATTAAAACTAAAAAGTTGTAAGTATAAATAGGGTGTAAATTTTCCATATCTTTCATCGCCCTAACAACTGCATCACTTATTGATTTTATGGTACTAAAAATCATAAATCATGGAAAATTAATCTAATCAGTTTACGAAAAAAAATACAATGTTATAGATTTTACAAGGAATGAAAATGCCAGGTTTTTATTCATAGTAAATTATCATTTATATTAATTGCTTAGTTGAAAATACTTTTGGGTTCGATCGCATAATTTTTGAAAGTAAGAAATGAGCTTTATACATTTTTTATTATTTTTTCATTTAGAGATAATGTTGGATATTCCACCTTTAATGAAAACAAAAGTAACAGTTAAAATGTTCTTACATTTAATGAGAAAATTATGAAAAATGGGTTTTGAATTACGTTCTTGAATGAAAAGTTCAAGTGAACAGTTCACCAGAAAAAACGGAAATTACATTTATTATGCTGAAGAAGAGTTTCCCGTGGGAACTCTTTTTAGTTTAAACAATAGTGGGGGAGGATATTTTTCCAGCCAACGTTGATATAAGCGACTTTTTATTATTATAAAAAATGCCTTTTGATAAGTGGACATTAATTACTTGTAAATGACTTCCAACTACCTGATGGGTTCTAATTCAGTCAAGAATTTAAATAACTGTGCTGTACCAAATGAACAGGGTTTTTTTTCTATAATTCCTTTGAAAATTCGAATTTAATTTGTTAATGTAGAAGCGAGGAATGGAAATTTCATTATAAATATCGAAAGGTCATTACTATTGAGATATATTTTCATATTTATAGTGCTATATTTCTTTTAATTCTCTGATGTCAAACATAAACAATTAATTTCTTACTAAACACAAGAGATTTTGAATATGAATAAAATATATTTGTTAGACTTAGATAATTAGATTTGATAAAATTTGAGCCATGCGAAAGAAATATAAATTGATAGATTTTAATTCCTTTAGGGTTAATACATGACGAGTGAAGCTCATTGAACTACCAATTCTTTTAATTAAACTCAATACAAATATAAATTAATTAAATGAAAACCTTTTATCATCATTATTTTAAAGCCACATTAAGAGTAATTGAAATTTTTACCATAAATTGACTCATTGAAATGAAAATTATTATTTATTAAGAAGCCCCGTCACTATATTTGGATAGAAAACACTTTAAAAATTTTATTATTTAATATTTACTCTATCGCGTAATAAGTTATTAAATTGTCATCTAATTATAGTATTTAAGCATTCGTAATTAATAGTCTGATAAATTAATAATCTTTCACTTAAAGACTAGAAATATTCATTCAAAGAACTTACTTCTTGCTAATAAAATATTAATTTTCATATTTTGCGGGGAAATATCTCCAATAACTTCCTCGTAAAGAGTTTTGAAACTATATAAAAAAGAAAAATCTTGCATATTGATTTAAATTTCTTGAAATAACAATTTATAACGTATTTAATTTTAAATTTTTTTTTTATATGACACCCAAAATAGCAAACATAAATGTTTGAGATCATATAGCAGATATTACAAATAAGTTAACAGAAAATGCTTAAAAAAGAAATTCTATATTTTGATAAAATAAAGAAAAAAATCTTAAAAATAAAAGTTTTGAATTATTTTTACAGGCATAAAATTAAGTACCTGACATGAAAAAAATATATAAGAAAAAACAGATGAATTCACATAAACTTCAAGCTTAATATATAACAATGTCTGTGGTTTAATCTTTTCCAAATTTTCTTTTTGACTTTTATAACCTGCTATTTGAAACTTCATTTTAAGAATGATAATAAATAATGGAATCCATTTCATTGCAAGTACTTGCTTTAGTTAACGACTTATACAATGTAATTTAAAATTAAAGTACCTTTTTATGTAACTTTGTTTTTCATTTCTTAATGCTTTTACTATACTGAACGAAAAAATATACCAATTATTCACATCATTTTAAAATACTCTTTTTTAAAAATACAGGTGTTGCATTACAAAATGTATCTCTTATGGGCAGATTTTCCTTCTTAATTTTGGAATTTTTTCGACCAGTTATTAGATATACTATTTCAAATTCTGTATTAATTACAATTGTAATTAATTGTTAAAACAGAAGATTATTTTTATTCACTTTTTTACTAATTACTGACATATTTTCTTATAAATATAAAAAAAAATGGAACTAGTAATTATATTTTATCAAAGCCCTTCCGTAAAAGAAATATAAAATATACATTTCGATGTAATTATGCTTTCTCTTTTTCTCATATAATATCGAGTTACGAAAAATGGAACCGTTTACAGGTTTTTTAAATACTTTTCAGATTAATTTTTGTGTGGATAATTGTACTTTCTTTTCTTTATAATTCTGCATTTCTATCCAGAAATTTGAATTTTTTGTAAAGATATTGTAGATATTAATTAGATAAATATTATTTTTTCTAGATTTATCACTCATTTAGTATATTAATTCACATTCTATTTTTCAAAATTTAAATTTAAATACAACTTTATTTCACTTTTATATACCAGATTATAGAGAAAAATTATAATTTATACCGTTCTTAAGTTGGATCAATGACAGCAATATTTCGGGATTTTTTACAGATATTATTTGATTTATAGAATACAGAGCTGCAAAAAATTACATTTCTTTTAATATGTGAGGGACAACATATGTCAAAAACATGTTTATTTCAGACTCTCTTATACATTTATTTGATATATATCCAGTCGTCAAGGGGATATTTTGTCGGAATATCTGCAACTGGATGACACTGCATTATGACATTCCATATAGCATTAAAAGCTTCGGTTAACTTGAATCTGCGTCATTCAGATGAAAGCTTCTGTTTCAGTTCAATTGCATTTATGTGAAGTGGTTGGTGTATGTACTTAAAACAAAATATTGCTTTAAAAATTGTATTTTTATTAAAGAAATTTTTTATAATTTTTAAATTTTTAATTTCTTTCAAATAGTTCTATAAGAGTAATTTTCCATTAAAATTGAAAGTTTTTCCAGTCTTATATATAAGTTTACTGTCTACAAGTTTTGAATAACACACATATTTTAATTATCTAAATTTAATTGATGCTTATTAGTAAATGTTACAGAAGTATTAACAATGGAAAAGTATATTAACTCCTTACCACTAGAGTAGAATCAGCTGAAACACATCGGCCGATTGCATCTTTTCTTCATTCCATCGACCGACAAAAAATGGCTACAGCTTTCGTTTTTAATTCTTTGTTTGCCACTTGTATCTTTTCTCCCACACACTGGTGGGGGAAGGAAACTATTTTACTACTTCCGTTGGGGTGCACACTGACAGTTCACCGGCTATCAGTCCTTGGATTGGGGAAAGTGGAATAATCTTTGTGGTCACTCTCTTTCGACAGTTTTCTTCAGTCTTGAGATTGGGGGAAGCAATTATGAACCCCACATATATTCGTGTAACATTTAAGCTTATAGTGAGTTTAAAAACATTTAATACGTTTTGTAATCTTTATAAAAATTTATGAGCTAATACTCTTTTTTTAGATTATTTATTTTCTTATCTATAGATACCTCTTAACTGCATAAGGAACATACATGGGAGGATAATGCAAGAACCCTTTACTGATTATTTTTGTTCATGTTCAAGTGGAACAGGAGTTAATGCGTCGTAAAATAAGCTTTTTACATTTTTTTTCTTGAAGTTTGGGATTAATTGTTAACGTGCAAATACAACAATATAGTTCTTAAGAGATTAAACTAAAACATTCCAAAGGAAATACTGATTTAGAAGGAATTTAATTTTTTGTTGTATTTTCAAAGTTTTTAGGAATATTTTATACAATGTTGTAAACGTTATATGCGGCATATGTCATACATTATTATATGCATATTAAATATGAATAAATATATAAGTTTTGTTTTTTAGTGTTAATATTTTATATGTTAATGTATATGACTAAATGCCCTATTTTAACAATTTATTGTTTTCTTTTAAATTGTACATTTATTTAAAATTTTAAGAAATTTTTTAACAAAATATCTTTACAGAAATTTTTGCATGTATGTTTATCAAATATAGTTCATATTACTCTTAGTTTACATTGGTATTTTTCTATAAAACCACCAATAAACAATACATATTGGAAAATGTTTACTTATAACGTATATTTATTATAAAATGAAATAGAAAATTTAATGCGATAATTAGGTTTCTCTATTATTTATGACTGTTATTAAGTTTCAGAAAATAAGTTATTCCAAAGGCCGATTCAGATGAATAAAAATAAGATTTCAGAAAAGTACAATTCCTCTAATATTATGCCAAAAATTGTTGAAAACCAAAACACTGCAATAACTTCTACAAATGACGAGGTTCGTTGCTAGTAGCCCTTGTGTTGCTTCTCAGTGTGACGTTAATAAACAATCTCATAATCACAGCAGCCTCTATGAAACTGAAGAATGCATTTGTCAAAAAAATATCTATTTAAATCACTACAACACAATAGAAGGCTTTTGATTTTTCTTAGATGCATTTGCAATTCAGATTGGTAAGGAATTAGGAAAATAAAAGAAAGTCTAGGAGTTCAAACCTTACATTTAGATGTTTTCATCGCATTTACTGTTTTTTAATGAATGATTTTCATTAACTTCTAGATAATAATTGAACTTTGCCATTCTTTAGAGTAGTATAATAGCTTGTTCAAAACATTTTAAAATTCATACAGCTTATAAGAAACACATCAACCAGGTTTTTAAAATTATTTCCTAAAATCTGTAAAAGATTCTGTGACCAAACTGAAAAGAACAAATTATTATCTTTTACATCCAAGGAGACAAGAAATAGATGTTTATGAAATATATTATTACACACACATGATAAGAATTTCATTTTATTCTGCATATTTGAATTTTATACATATGTGATAATTATTCAAATGGCAATCTAAAACATATTTAAAAATTGCCTTTTTAACTGTATTTATTCAAATCAAACATGCAGTTTATGAAATTACTGAAAAGAAGCTACTATGACAGTCAATAGTGAAAAAAAAAACTGAATTTCCTCTAATATATAAATAATATTTTTGTACATATCTTACAAAAAAATATATTTTGATATCTTGATTACTTTAATTTCTATATTTAACTATAATTTTAGACAGTAAAAAAATGTAGAATATTAAATTACATTCGTCTTATAATTATGCTTCAAAATGTTCATACACAACACTTTTCAAATCATTTAAGTGTGAATTTCAATTAAATTTGAAATCTTATATTCTTCCTGTCTAGACGGAATTACCGAAATAGATTTTAACGCAATAATCGCTGAAAGTACTACGAAATAAATCTCCAAATTACTTTTCTCTCTCAGAAGAAGTATACATTTTATAACTAAACCTCTTTCGTCAATCTTAAGACATTTAATTATTTTTACACGAAACATTTGAATTTCAAATTGTTGAGTGGGATCTGACAACATAGGTATTTTTAAACGAATAGCTTATGAAACGAGATTTATTAGGTGAGTTATAATTAGTTGCACAACCCACGCTGCATTTTTATAAAATAATTTTTGAAAGAATTTTGAGTTTCTATCAGAAAAATACTGTTCATAAAGAAATGAATTCGTATTAATAAAAGTACACATAAATGATCATTATTTTTTTAAAAACGTAATATAAAAAATAAATAAAAAGTATATTTTCATAAACAGTTAATTGCATTTCCATTTTATGAATGTATTTCGCGTATACTTCTTTGTAACTATACTATTACTGAAGTAGAAAGATTAAATCATATCTGTTATATTATACTGAAAATCAATACTTTATATTTAGAAACATATACGTTTGTTACAAATCAATGTGCATTGTTAAAAATTTTACTATACATTTGTATACAGCTGAATGAGTTGAGTGACTTATAACTGTAAAAAAGAAAAGTTAGTAATTTATCATACTTTTTTGTTTCTTAAGAATTTGTTTAAATTTTAAAACGCAATTTAGTAGTAATTGATTCATGAGATTTTACTTTACTCATTTTGAATATCATGACAAATAGTAATAAATATTTAGAGTGAATTCCTTCAGCTACTGAGATCCTAGCTTGAGCATTGGATTTAGGATTGGTTTTATTAACGTCACACTAAAAGCAACACTGAGACTATTGAAAACGAACCTCATAATTTTGAACCTTGGTTAAGTGAGGATGATGATACCTGAGCTGGCACCTCCCTCTCTGACTTCCACACTATGACTTAGGGAGGACTTTGGGCCACGACAGATTTAACGTGTATTAGTCCCTACTATATAGAGGGTCTCTAACTTATACATAATAATATCTATTTATCAATCTCATTCATTGTCTACATTCTATGATTTTCTATTGGACCATAATATTTAATTACTTTTATTTTAGAAACATTTTTTAATCGAATAACTTATTGAATTCATAGATCAAAAGTTCAGTACTTTCTAAATCCTGCTGTTTTTTAGACAAAAAAATATTTAATAATAAGTGTTTATAAGGAAATATCATTCAAAATATGTGCTCCTCTTTTTGGGAAATATGATTATGTATTAATGTATTACAAACTGATAACAAATATGAATGTTTTGAAACATTTTCATAAGTAAACTGGCTAAAATAACACACACGCGATATATATATATATATATATATATATATATATATACAAGGTGGGCTTTTAAATAAAAACACTGACGCTGTAAAACACTTTATTTTGATATCATACATATTTACTTACTATCACTTTCAACATACACCCTTCGTCTATTCCTAAAACCCTCCATGCGAATCTTCTAATGTTCGAAATAGGACTGGAAGTCTTCTTCTGTCCGCTTCCTAAGGACGCGTTCCGTTTTTTGTTTCACAGCTTCAAAGGACTCAAATCTTGTTCCTTTGAATACAGATTTCCCTTAAAGAAACTGATAGAAGTCGCATGGAGTAAGATCCTGCGAATAAGGCAGACGGTTTAACACTGGGATTCTGTACTTGGCCTACAAACCAATTGATAGACAAAATTGAATCATTTGTTCTTCCACGATTCGGGTCATTTCCCCCTTATCCTTTCATGGAGTTCAGCAAGGACGTAGAAGTGGTAACGTTGATTAATAGTTCGGCCTTCAGGACCCCAGTGAAGGTGAGCAGTCCATGAAAATCGAGCATCATTGTTTTGAATTTTGTATTGCTCATTCGAGCTTTTCTGACTCTTGTTTAAGATGGGCTCTTCCAGTGTATGTATTGGCGTTTCATTTTAGGATCATAAGTAAAACTCCATGATTCGTCACCCGTTATTATACTTTCTACTAAGTTTGGGTCATTTTCAATGGCATTCAAAGAGTGAGTACAAACATTTTTGAGAGCTCCTTTTCGTTCAAACGAGGAGACTCTTTTATTTCTCTTTTTGTATATTAAAATTGTTATTTAAAATTTGCCGTACGGACACTTAGTCAATTTTACTATCTCAGCAATTGCACGAATACTTAGCCGACGGTCAGATCGAAACATTTAACCGGTTCTTTCGATAGTATAATCCGTTTTTCAAATGGAAGGACTAGCCGGGCTAGAATTCTTCTCAAGTGTCTTACTGTACATCTTAAAACCGCTACTGAAAAACATATGCATGCGATAAACTTTCATTATAATACACTTATTTCGATAAATTATAAGTTTAAGTAGCGGTTTTTCCAAGTTTCATGTAAAATTTCACAACAAATTTTCTGCTCTATTGTTACACTTATCATTTTTCCGTTTAAACAAAAAATAAGTCTCTAATACAAGCAAAGGATACAGCTATACGGATTCGTTTACAGAAGAGAGAGGTACTGCAGTTGGAAGAGAATGTTTCACGCTAAACAGCTACTTGAATTCAGCAAAGGAGCAAATTCTTAAGAAATAGTAACAAATATCAAAAAAAAAAAAAAAAAACCCACACAATCACCGAACACAGAAATACGTTATCTCAATATCACATGAAAGATATATACTAACACAAAATACACCACCCAATACATACAAAAGCTCTTATATGTACTCTTTAAAAATATCTTCCAGACTTGATTAGGTGACCTTAGCTTTGACGCCAAATTTGGTGATTTTCAATACTTGGAAATGAAACTTGTCACCCAATCTATCTTCAAGGTCTCCCCTACCTATTCAGCATTCCTGTTTGCATTATTCTCTCCTTTGACAACAAAACTACCTTTCCGACAACAGGAGTCGTACTGCAATGAAGATAACAAAGAGTAAAAATTTAAATAACAAAATAGAAAAATAGAAAAAATATTTTTGTTCTAGTTCCGTGGCAGTAAAAACTTTGCAGAAAAGTACTTCCACCATACATTTTGGTTAGTTTT
>BMAW01054151.1:45000-78948 GCA_019974015.1 Nephila pilipes
TTAATTATTTATTTGTCATGTGTCTCATTATTTACTCTATAGTAAATTCATAATAAAATATTGAAAGCTGACTAAATGATGCTGTCGAATTAAGTGGTCATGGTTGTGGAATTGCAGCTGACATTGTTTTGCCACTAAAGAAATGCCGTGTAGCAAGTAGCGAGGCTGAGGCATGTTAAATCTGTTTGAGGTCCCAAGTCTTTCTATTGGCGTGGTGGGGGAGATGTCAGCTAAGATGTCCTCCTCGTCGCATGACCGAGGTTCTAAATTACGATTTTCGATCCCACTTACCTGTGCGAAGTTAATAAATGTACACTTACTTTCACTATCGAATTAATTTACATATCTAATATAATTATTTGTTCCAATTATAAATATCAAAATAAATATCAACCATTTTAAATTGCTGCGTATATGTGCAATTGCTTTATATAGTACTTGTTTCAAATATATGAAAGGGCCACGGTAGCCTAGTGGTCAAGGTCGCGGACACGCGCCCGGCGGTTTTCGTTCAGTCGCGGGTTCGATGCTTGACCTACCTTGATCGAAGACCCGCCGTGTAGCTTGCGCTGATGCACGTTAAATCTGTTCGGGGCCCAAAGTCCTCCTGTTGGTGTGAATGTTAGGAGAGGGGGGTACCAGCTCAGGTGTCGTCCTCGTGGATCAAAATGACGAGGTCCGTTGCCAATATCCCTCGTGTTGCTTCTAGTGCGACGTTAATAAAAACAAAACTAAAATCAAACATATGAAAATACCGATACTAATCGTTGAACTTGGGATTACAAAAGTATTCTCTTAGACTGCAGATCAATTTATATTAATTTATATAATTGTATAGCCTAAAATTATTAAACAGTATAATTAACTTTTATTTCCTAAGTTTAAAGTGCTAATACAAAAATAAATGAATAATAATAATTCTTCAAGTTAGTATACTTTATAACACCATTGTTAAACTTCTCATTTGTCCTCTTTCAATTGATGCTGAAAGACGTATGTTAACAACTTGTTTATCTCCAAAATTCCAATTCGAAGAAGAAATTGTAAAATCTGTACTCAAAGGGAGGGGGGATAAAGTAAAGAATATTTAAGTTTCCTGGCATGTGAACAATCATGCGTACGGGTAAAAATCCATATTCCAATGACGCATGAACACTCCAAATATCGATATCAACAATTTCATCGACATAAAACACATTTTGCTACCTTGTACAGCGATCGAAAGTTTTACTCAGTATTTTCATTCAAGGAGGGAAAGTTCACGGCTAAAGCTTTCACTGAGCCCGTAAGAGTATATTAGTAAAATAATTTGTATTATGTAAAATGTTAGAGGAAATAAATTCTTCTAGTTTCAGTTACATAACTTGTTAATTAAGAAATTTAAAAAAAACACAAATACAGATATTTCATGTTATTAATAACTTAATAAACTTTGACGAAGTTAATGATCTTGTAATATTACTCAGACATGATAATTTCATAGATCAAATTTAGGAAACATGTTTCCTGAATAATATAGATTCTCGCGAACATTTTAATTAGAGTTTAGTTTAGTTGAATAGAAAATTTAAATTTAATTGATTGAGTTGAATTTCATTAAATCTATTGCATTCTTTTCACGCTCTCAATCTATTGCTAGAATCCAATCACAAATTATATTAAACCATATTATTTCATTTTTAATGAATGAAATTTTCTTACAAATTAATGAAAATGAAATTGGAAATTCTCACGTCAGCACACATTCCTTAAATTTTTTTTCGATAAATACAAAAAGAAAAATTTATTGGTATTTTATTCCCCCGACGTTAGGTATTTTGATTATTGTAATATAAAAAATGCATTATATATTCTTTGCGAAATAAGTCCTACTTAAAAATGTAAAACACAAATCCTCCTTTTTTCAATTTTTTTTATTTAAATCTTAACTCCCACACTACTATCTAAAGTAGCATTTAGTTCAAAAAGAGCTATTATGCTTAAAAGTGAGTTGATATGAAATTACAATCAGAGAATAATGATATCTTTAAGGAATGAATCAAAACGTTAAAATAATTTTATTAGTAGTTCCACAAGAAGTTTAGCTAGATTTAAAATTCACGTTTACTAGGTAGTTACTTGAAATATTTATCTTATTAAATTCTGTCAGTTATGTATAGTTAAATTCCGTCAAAAAATGTATTTCTGCAAGTAATAAAATAATTAGTAACACGCTTGAAATTTCGCTGAATAATAATTGAAAATTAGCAAAAAAATTCTGCAACCTTCAGAAGAATTTAATTGTAGTTCATATCTCCTTGAGATATGTTCAGTTGTACAGCCTTAATACAGCTTTTTAAAAATAAATAAAATTATATTTTTTTATCTTTACCAAATATTTTCCAAAAGCATTTAATTTACTTATAAACATAATATCTTTTTCAATATCAAAATATTTTAAATCAAAAATAATAAATATTATGTCAATTTAAATTCTTTTATCACGGAAAAATTTTGGGTATAATACTTTTATTACCCTTAAACCTTTTAAAACAAATATAAATATATGAAAGTAGATAAATAGCATATGATTTAAGAGCGTAATAAATGAGTTTACTTTTGGTTACAAATATACCATTTTGTCCCCAAACTATCACCCGATGTCTGATTACCAAGATCGTAATTGCTGTATAAATGCATCAAGACTTCAAGATAAATCAAGGATAAAAGTAAGAGCCAGAGGGAATTCTTTCTTCCCACTGGTATTTTTCTTACCAACTGGGATAAATTCGGAAACATGAAGACTATTAATAATCCTGACTTTGTAGTTGTAAATTAATGGTAACCTCGGTTTTCTGTTAATAATTATATTTTGTTATTGATATATATATATATATATATATATACTTATAACTCTCTTGTAATTAAAGTAATTTTTAAAAATAACCTCTAGTTTGACTTTAAGCAATTTTGTAAATTTAGTACATTTTGTTAAAAGTGTTTTAAGATGAGTATCAATTGTAAGCAATAGATGACTTTTATCTTAAACTAGATTTTAAAATTTAAAATATTTTAAATAATGTTTAATTATGAACTTTAAGTGTTTAAATGATGTACTTAATAAATTATATAATTAACGGAACTAAAAAAAAGCAGTCATAAATATAAATCTTTAAAGACTCTCTCTCTCTCTCTCTGTATATATATATATATATATATATATATATATATATATATATATATATGAGTGTGTGTGTATGTATATATATTATTCATTTTGTAAGTAAAAAATATTTTGGAAACATTTAAATCAAAAACCACCAAGAGAAGAAAAACCAAATAGTTTAAGAGAAAACCCAAAATTCAAATAAAAAACTAATGATAAAAGTCAAACAAAAATTTACATAAATATTCAAACTATTCAGAATTGAAAACAGTAAATAAACATCACTAACTATTTAAGAATCATTCAGTTTAAACGATTCTCATAGCTATGTAAAAGAAAGCCAAAATTTAGAAATATGGGGGTAAAAAGTTCCATACTTTGGAATGGAATAATGTATTTTTATACCGGTACATATAAATATAAGATAAAAAAAGAGATACAAAGAAAGTGAAGAAATTGTTTACACATTTGAAAATATTTGTGACAGCAATATATAGTAAGGAAAAAAATTTCTGCTTATGGTTTATAGTTTAATATAAGTTTCTCAGTTGAAATCCTTAATGTTTGTTTCGATTGAAGACAAAAAAAAAAAAAAAGATTAAGTAGTTAATCAAATTTTTTAAAATACATTATAGTTATTTTTCTTATATAATCATTCATACAATTTTAAAATTATGAAATATTTGAATTAATTTTTGCTTAACAATTGTAAAAAGTTTCTGAATAAATGGTGGGAACATTTAAGCATAGAGTTGTTTCACATATCATTTATAATAAAATTTTGAGTTAATTTTAATTATACCTTCCTTTATTCACGGTATTTGGAACCATGTAGCTTGTAATTGATTTATAAAAATTTATGAACAATTTTAAGTGATGAAATATAATACTTAACTATTGTAATTATTAAAATACATCCTTGACTATTGTAATAAATTTACAATCTCAAAGTATATATTATTTACGTCCCAAAATTTGCTATAGATCTCTTATTAAATTTATCATAAAAGCAAGTTTTTTTTTTCTGTTATTAATATTGAGATCATACTTATAAGACTTCAGAATTAAAAATCAATGTAATTTGAACACTTTAATATTTTAATGTTACTTAAGCAGAGTTTTTAAATTTAACTGTCATTTTGTCATATTTACTCTATAACAAAAAAAAATTGACGTACCAAGAAGGAGAGGCACGAATTGGAATAAAATACCGTTTGCTAAGACACTGGAACCATGCATGCAAATGATTAAAAGTTGGTGTCCAATGAATGAACAGCGGGAGTTCCAGCGCATTGGAACTGCGCATTTAGCAGGTGTATATAAGGAACGATTCTCATTCGGATGGTCAAAATTTCGGTTGCATTTCGACTGTGGATATCTTACTTTGGCTGCAACAACGCATCGCTGAAGGATTCGTGCGCATTACGTGCAGATGTCAGAGTTTAAAAATATCATGCTATCGGAATGAAAGAGACTAAATTGACGAATCGAACAATCGCTCGTCATCTGGGTCGAAGTTGTGCAGCGATTAAACGAGGCTGGCAAGAGTGGATCAATAACTCCAGATTTCAACGTCAGAACGGCAGCGGTCGACTAAGGACCACAACAGAATGGGAAGACAGAGCGATTGTCAGAGCAGCTGTTACAGCACCGGCTTCATCTTTTTCACCAATCCACCGTGTGGTCTGCACACATGTATTCAACATGACCCTCTATAGACGACTGATAAAGTAGAATTTACCTACCATTATGCCGCTTACCCGTACATAATCAAGTCTGATTAGAGTGGTGTCGAGCTCGATCAACTTGGAACTGAACTGGGTACGTTTAGTCTTTAGTGACGAGTCACGTTTCGAACTGTGTCTGACGACAACCTCTGACGTATAGAGACGTCCAGCCAGAGGGTGAATTCTGTACTTACTGTATCACTCTACATAGGCCCACAACAAGGTGTTAGGAACTGGGGTGTCATCTCCTTTGATAGCCAGCCACCTTTGGTAGTCATTTCTGGCACACTAACAACATAGCGGTAAGTAGATGACATTCTACGACCGGTTGTGTTACTGTTCTTTGAGCGACACCCAGGACGTACTTTTCAACAAGATAATGCCCAGCCACACACGGCACGTATTTCTATGAATTGTCTTCAAGCATTCCCTACACTTCCTTGGCCAGATAGATCACCTGATGTTTCTCTTATAGAGCATATTTGGTACGTTATGGAAAGGTGATTGCAATTGTCCGGGAATGATGAAGATTTAGCCCAACAGCTGAAGACATTTAGGCACGAAGTTCCAAAGGACACCATCCGGAAACTCTATGCCACACCGGGTGACAGCTTGCATTCAGGACAGAGGTAGACCATCTCCTTATTGGCTTCCACTGTTTGTAACAGCCAATTTGTGAAGTAAATCATTCAATTGTTCCGAAATTTTAATCCTTTGTTTTTCTGTGTATGTTCTGCACATCCAACAATTTTTATTGCAATAGGACAAATCCTTCTTGGTGTCTCGTTGCTGTTTTTTTTTTTTTTAATTTTGTTATACAATGTATAAAACCATTACTACACATGTTGTTTGAAAAAACTTCCATATTATATATAAACAAAAAAGAGTCTTGAGCATTATATTGCAACTATTTATTGCTCTAAATGGAGGGGGAAAGCATAGCGTAAGCGGTTTTGAGTAAGTTTACAACGTTAACACAATTTTCTTCCTTTTTTGTGTGTGAACTCTTACCCCTTTTATGTAATGAAGAATTTAATATTTTTGCCTCTATAAATCGAAACAATAATCTCATATTAAATCATAGATGAAAAAACCATATTTTAGAACATGTTTTAAAACTATGAAGAATATTACTATGCATTTCCTAGTGAATTAAAAATGAAGTTACATGTCATAGTAAATATTCAATTACTTCTCTGTAGGAAACTTACAGATTTGCTTGTAGTGTTACAGTAAAAAAGGCATTGCTAAGTTGTTTTTCTGAATTAATATTATGAATTCCTTAGACATTTTAATACTTCTTTCAGCAAAAATATTGTCTTCACAAATTAAAACAAACTTTTATTAATCTTTGCATGAAATGCAAAGTAAGCTAAAAGTGTATATTTAGTGTGTTTCCTGATTCCATGTTAAATATAATTCTATAACCAATTTATCAATAGAAGAGTTAGAGACTACTTGTAACTGGGATAAGTAATAACTTGCACGCTACGCAGTGGTTTAAAAACTTTTTGATGATAATTTTAACAAAACATGACTTTTGTAACAGGCTAAATGTGAATTCAGTCATTGCTCGAAATGGGTAATGATATATTTTTAAAAAATTATTTTTGCCTATTCATTTTATATGAGTATTATGTTTTAAAATGCTGCTTTTATTTTTTCGCTAATCGTAATATGTTATATTTCTTTTTATAAATAATCAACATGATAGTTGACAGTTATGGCTTATGGCTCAAAAAACCAAATCAAGCTACGATGTGTCGAGCCTCTGCTTAAAATGTAATGTTGTGAAAAAAGAATGAGAAAAACGAAAAAACTTGTTTACAAAAAGGAGAGTCGAAAAAAGAGCATAATTGCTAGGTATCCCGGGAGCACGTCACACGTGTTTATCAAAGACAGTAACCCCATGGAAAAGAAGAAAATCACTAGGATACCTCTATGTCATTATTTCAGAATTTACATATGTGATAATAAGTCCATGATGCATTATAAATCATGAAAAATGCTTCAAAATATACGTTAGGGCAAGTTGAAACATATTACAGTCCTTTTTGAGAAAATTCGGGTTCTACAACTTCCGATTGAACTGAAAAAATGTGTTCAAAGTTAGATGTAATTCACACTCGGAATCTGAAACGATTCACACAATCATTGCACCCACCTCTGACCGCAAGAAATTAGGCCCACGAGAGCTAAGAAACAAGAGGGGAATAATATTTCTGGAAAAAATTTAAATTTAGTCTATAGCAAAATCTATGAATTTTGCGAATTCTTGCTTTATAATGAGGAACTATAAAAGGAAGTATGAAAGAGCTTCAAAGGCTCAAGAAGAGTACGAGTAGGCTGCAAATAACGTCTTAGAAATGTCAGAAAAGCAGCTAAGTTATTCAATCTTTACTACATTTCTCTGCATAAATATATTAAAAAGATAAAACACAATGACCTCTTTCTGTTGGATATGTGAAACATTTAGCATTTACAACTGCAGAAGAAGAGAAAATAACTTTCTGTTTTCTGAAAATGCAGTTATTTACTTCAGATTACTTACGCCAGAAGTAAGGAAGTGGTTTAGTGCTTACCATTAAAAAAAATGCATTTTAAAAAAACAGAAATAAATTGTATGATTTATTGATTATTGACGTTGCACAAAGAAGCAACAAGAGGGCTATTAACGATGGACCTAGTAATTTTGAACCCCCATCACGTGATGAAAGCGACGCCTGAGCGGGCGCTCCCTCTCCTAACTTCTAAACTATCTCTACGAGAAATCATTGAGCCTCGACCGATTTCACGTACATCAGCTCCGCAACACGATGATCTTTAGCAGCATCAAGATTCGACTCTACTACCCAACGAAAACAATGCTGGCATGAGCTCGTAACCATGACCACTCAGCTACCACAGCCGCAAGGGGAGGGTAAAATGAGGGAAATAGATCTCCCCTTCAACCCTTTCCCGAAAAAAGCACGAATGGATAAAAAAGGGTGAAGGAGCGGATTTGTTTAGCTTATATATATGCCCTACAGCAACTGCAAAGAAGGAGAATGGGTGCTGTAGTTAATTTGCAAAATGTTGGGGCACATTAAGCATGTGAGAGGAAACGATTTATCATTTGTTTGTGTTAACAGAATTTCTCAGGAAAATTGATTTTTATGTTTATTTTGATAAAATAAATTTATATTTTGTTTCAATAAATCACTTGATATCATCCAGTGTCACTATGTACTAAATAATAACAATTATCAACTGTCTTTTCTACATTAATTAATAAAATAATGATGATATTAAATGGTCTAAGATATTGCCATTTTTACTGAAAAACCTTTTCTTATATATATTACAATTTATCCCAAATCTAGGGCAAATTGTAACAATCATCCAGTTTTTTTAAAAAGAAAAATTTCGCCTGCTAAAGTTAACAAAATTGTCGGATATTTTTATGTGTGTATAAAAAAAAGAATATTTTTTCTTAAGGAAGAGCAGTTATAATCAAGAAATCGTAAATACATTAAAACGTATAAATCTTTTTCTAAACACTGATATGACTTTCTCCTTAGCTCTTAGCCCCTATTATTTCGTTATTAAAATGAATGAAATTAAACCATTTGATTTAGCTTGTAATATGTAAATATTTAACAAGAAAGATTAATATTTTTGAGATTCGGGAGAATTTTACCATGTGTTCATTTCTCTAGCTTAAATATGTATTTTAACAATATATAGAAATAAATTTGTTATGTATATCATATTAAGACTGCAATAATGAAAAAAGTAAATAGAAAGCCGTAAATGAAGAAATGTGTGGTAAAGAATGAATAATAATAATTATTTTTACATAATAAGTCATATATTATTTTTACATAATAACACATATATTATTTTTACATAATAACACATATATTATTTTTGCATAATAACACTAAAATATATACGTTGTTGTTATTTTTAATTAAAAAAGGGATTATGTTACATTTAAATGATAATATTTTAAAATCATATATATTATATGTAAGACATGGTGTATGAGAACAGCTAAAAATGTTTTTAAGGAGTAATATTTTTTAATATAAAATCTCTATAAGGGAAACGGAAATGGTAACAGTTATTAATATCGTCAGAAAAATATTATGCTATAATTCAGAGAGATTATTACAAGAAATACGAATACTACAGAAAACACAATATTATCAAAATTTTACTTATTTATGAAATTTATTTCTCTCTAATTATCGTTTTACTTATAAAATACATTTTCCATTAAACTTAAATACAGTTATAAGAAAATTCAGTTCAAAGTAACTTTTCTGCAGCCGCATAATGAAGAAAATATTTAATATAAACCTAGAACTGAAATCTTATAAACTTTCTTCATTTTGGTATAATTTAATTCGTTTTTTTTAGTTTGGTTAAGTCTTTAAACTTTCGTTTTTTATTAATATAACAGCTTTTATTTAATGTAAACTTAACTATCTGCCTTTGAAGATCTTCAATGATATATGGATTGTATGGTTTATACAATTTAAAAATTCAGTAGACTGATTATCCGAACAAGACAATAAAACTTTAAATCAACATACATATAATTATTATAGTTTTTTAAGATACTTAATTTTTCTCAATAAATAATTATTAAGACTTCACACTTAATATGAATAATCTTAGATATAATCTCAGCAAAAAAATCTTCCCAAGAAAAATAAATAGTATTCACTTTGAATTTAATAAAATTGGGATGCTAATTGAGTTTTGAATATTCTTTTACCGGTAGATCACCTTTTATTATTTGAATGCATTCTCCGCACAATATATTTCAATGAAAAAATTTAGCTTTTCTTGTTTTCCATTTAATTAGAAAAGATTATTTGCTTTGTTATTTATATTTTAACAGCGATGATGAGCCATCGTTAAAAACCTATTACAATGATTATTTTCATGAAATAATTTAAATAAATAGGAACTCGACTGTTTTCCGACGCTCTAGAACAGATTAGAAGGAATTAATGATTTGCTTTGTTTTATGTTTCGTCAAGAAATGATTATTTTCATAATTACATTCGCTAACGAAATCAAAATTCATACATGTTTTTGAGTTTAAGATTTTTTTTTTCGATTCTTAAGTATCTCGAATGATTTTTTTGCAAATATTTTTCCTAATGATTTAACAAACTCACATTAACAAAAATATTTTGCGTTTGTGGAATTATAAATAAATGCAGAATAGCTTTTTAGTAATCGGATTGGGTTCCCTAATTAATATATTAGATTATAAATTTAATTATGAAGTTTTTCTACTAAAAATGTAAACCCAGAATATAATTAGAAGACTTCAGCACTAATAATGCAAGTTTTGTTTCGGATTTGAGGCGAAGAGACTTCTTATTTCATACATTGTTTGAACTGCCTAAAGTTTTTGATAAACACTACTTTATTGAAAAATGGCTGTATAAAATAAAATTAACGAAAAAAATTGTAGATGAATTTACTTAGAATTTCCTTATATTCATAGGTAGTATTATACAAATTCCAAAAGATAACAAATGAAAAATGTTAAGATTTGATTATTATTAATGTGTCTGGACTGCATTTTAAGTACTCATTTTACGTAACTTTTGTTTAGAATAGATATGTTCATAATTCAAAACTTTTGAAACTTACACACAAAATTTAAGTATTTTATGAGGAATCAGTTGTTTAATTCTATATGTGCTTCGAGAAAAGCAAACTTTTTATATTCAGCTTCATTATTTGTGACAGTAAAAAATTTAATTAAATGATTTACTGTCGGTAAAAGTTGATATCTTAAATAGTAGATAGATAACTAAATATTGAAAGAATGCAATTCCTTATAACGTTGAATATTATCACATTTTTATTAATACTGATGATTATCATCAATAATTTACGCAAAACATGAATACCTAAATTAGTATGCTGGAAGCAGCTTTAACCAGTTGGAAAATTGTTGAAAGACAGTGAAAACCTCAATATAAGACAAAAACGTATTGTTCGAATTCGAGTGAGTTTTGATGCATAAAATCCTGTACCTAACATCATCTTATGACAGTTCATTCCATAAACATTTTGAATTTCTTATGTTCAAATACAAATCTAATGAAAATTTAAAATTAAGTATTAAATAAGTGAATTGTAAAAGTCATTTAAGTTAAAATGTAATGAACAGTTTTATTTGATATATTTTGTGTAAATATTCAGATTTTATTATTCTAGAAATACACGTAATAAAACTTTTTCCTAAATCATATACACAGAGCCTATCAATCAGTAATATTCTGCATAAAATAAATTATGTGTGTTAAAGATACAAATATGTATGAATGGACTTAATCGAAACCTCATAATATTTTGTACCTGAAAATATTTCTAATATCTCCTTTTTTTATCTAATCATGCCCTATAAGGCACACTTTTGTGTATTTTGGAAATATTTTAGCCATCATTGGTCCGATTGTGTTGAAGCTTCAAGTATTATTTAACTGTGTTGCTGAACTGGAGAATATTTTCTCTATTTCATTTTTTCTACAACCTTTCAACCTGTCTTTTCAATAGTTATCTTTTTATCCTTATCATTACTTTTTTCTTTAAATCATACTGTTTGGATGAAATTAATCCTTCAATAAAACAGTCAGAAAAGATAACTCAATTATATTTTCAGCCTTATGAAGTATACAATAATTTTATATAGATGTTTCCTCTTGAGAAATCTGTAATATTGGATGAATATCTTTGGGTACCTCAGAAAATAGCAGTTAAGTACGTGTATTTTGTGACTGAATGAGTGAAGTTAAAGCATGTAAGGAATAATAATTAGCGATGGTCTCTTTTAAATGTTCGTCATGTCTTCCATTGTTTTAAAGGAATTGCAAATCTCTGGAAGTCGCAATTCTTCTAGAAATCAATAAAATGCTTGAAAGGGTTTTATGTTGCATTAAACGCTTTTATAAAGACAGCTTTGTTGCTAACTCTGAATAGTGGCTTGCCTTAAGTTAAACAATAATTTCAAACTTTTTCTCAAGTTTTTTTAATGACACCAATTGTTAGGTTTTCTTTTTATTAATACGATTGGGGTAGTTAACATAAGAGTTTATTTGCATTTATGAAGTGAAATAATGATATAATATTGACTCGAAGCAATATCAATTCTTCAATTTTGGCATAAGTCAGTCTCATTTAACGTGTAAAATATGCTGATATGTATGTAGGTTATATTGATGATTTGAATCCACACTCAAAAGCATTGTTCCTGTACAAAAATATATATTTTTATTGTTCAGGAAAGTTAGGTTTTATACAAGACTACTTCCACAATATAACTCTTTTTAATATTATTTTTAATAGAATTATAAATGCTTGCAATCACACCTTTAATTTATAAAATCTACGTAGTAATAAAATTTTATTTCATTATTTCTGTGTATGTATGTGAAATTACTTCACCTTAGTACTTCGAATTTTCACGAACGATTTCTTAAGAAATAAAAATGAAATATTTATCAGGATATTTTACTAAAATACTGTTTAAATAATACTTTATTTATCTACCTTACTGCAAGAATAAAACCTCAACATATCTGAGCAGCATAAAATGAACATTTACTCTCTTCTGAGTAGATTAAGTTAGTTATTAAAATAGGATTATTCAATCAAATTTTGTCCTGTTTTAGTAATAAAACAAATATTAATGTTATTTTGAGAAATATGACATTCATATTTTGACAACTTTAATTGTTGCTTAAAATTGTTGAGTTAATGTAATAGTTTACTTTTTTTACCATGAAAAGTATTTAATATCACAAGATTGGAAATGAAGGACAAGAATATTACTTTTTTATACGTAAAACTCAAATTTTCTTCACATTATTTTAAAATTTTCAGTGTTTGAAAAGATATCTATCACATAAAGTCCATTCGGCTCTATCACTAAGGGCTTTGGTCTTAATAATAGTACCTTACCGATATGTTCATAAATGATGACTACTTAGTCAAATAAAACTTTAGAGCTTTATTGTTATTTTTTAATTGTCAATAAGGTAATTTTTTGCAAGAATTTGAACATTTGTTAATACTTAATTTATATGCATATGTTTATTTTAGTAAATGAATTTAAATATATATATATATATATTAAGGAAACAATGTTCTTTTTATATCTTATTTTACTGTGTTAATTTTTGCATATAAATCCATTGTATTTTTCCTAAAAAAAATCAATAACACATTTTACCTCAATTTTAAATTCAGTAAGGAGAGGCTAAAAATACTTACAAATTTATAGCAATATTTCCATGTCAATTCAACTCGCCGATTTATAATCCGTCAGAAATCATAATGTTTTGTAGACATACATAACCATGAATACAGGAAAGAAATAGTTGTTCTTTCTTCCCAAAATTTCGGAGCAAACACTTTGGGCTGGAGCCAGAAATTGCCCTTGAAGGCCATTCTCGGAGAGCTCCATTTGCTTTTTTATCTGTTTGTGCCTTGCACCAATAGTCAGTCGCGGGTAAGATCTTTTTTCCTCCTCATACCCATTTTACTGGAGAGAGAGCGAACAGAATATGTATTATATGGTTTTCCGAAGAGCGGTTACGCTAGTGACTCTGAATAATAGACCTGGTTCTCTGTACTTGGATGCTTTGTAAGGCTGTTGCTAACGATTTCTTGTAAGAAGGCGAGTCAGATATTTGTTGCTTTCATCGAGATATATATTTTATCTCGCAAGTATTAGTTTAGTTGCCACTTTGCAATCGAAAATGTTAGATCGCAATTGTTATCTCTTAGCAAGAATACTTTGTTACATTTTTCATATTTTTCTTCTTTATTTCAGATGCTCTTATGAGAGTGTTAGGCGTCATGTTCTATTCATAAATTTATATTTATAAATACTAAAGCCGAGTTATTAATAAGAAATAGTAAGGTCTAATAAATACCTATTTTATATTTTAATAAAAATTGTTTAAAAACTATGAAATTTATTTTATTTGTTCTCTAAGACATTCTGTCAATATCCAAGAGATACATTATTTTGTTAAATTTAGTTTAATTTTGTATTGAAGGTAATGTCATTGATTTATCGTCTTTTTATCATTTATGTTGTTTAAAATATAGTATCATAATACTAATCATAGAAGTTTTTTATATTTTATATATCTTCAAGTGGTTGATGAACTAAAATTCGTAAGAGCCTCTTACAATATGCAACAAAAATCGAAACGCTTATGGAACCGTTCCAACTTCCAAATTAGTAACTGATTATAAAAACATATTCGCAAAAATTAGGTGAAAACTACTATTATTTTCAATAAAAATACACACAAAGAAATTAATGATATTTGTTAGAGATAAATTTCATAATTATAATAATTATGTTTTAGTTATACAGTAACAGTATAAATTATGCAATAGATTATAATTAAATTAGAATATTACATCAAAAGAAAATTTAATTTCCATACTTGAACAAAAAACACGTTTCTTAGGAAAGAACGTCACTGAAATTATATCTAGTATAATCCGCAATTTAATAATTTATGGAATGAAAATTATTCATGTACCTTACAATTAGTTAAACTGTCCTGCTTTGTGAAAATATGATTTAGAGAAAAGAACATTTACTATTATGTAAAACTTGAACAACCATTTGAGTTTCATTTATTTAATATAAAAATCAAACATTCGAAAGAGCTTATTTATATTTCCCTACAGTAATTTACCGCGAAGTGGAACATTTACATTCATGTAAACACTATCAATGTAATGGAAAAATTTGTGAAAAATTATTCTAATTTGTATTAAATTATAGAAATTTGTTCCTGCATATATATATATATATATATATATATATATATATATACAGCATTGTTTTGATTTAGATTTAGAGATAAATCTTGAAGAACTTAAAAATTGAAATTTATTTCGAGACGTGAATTAATTTTCTCTCTTTTTCTAATATTTTTATCTAATATTTTATAAATATAAGTTGCATTTTGAAATTAGAAGAACGTCGATTTGAATTGAAAAATAATTAAATTACACCCTTTAGCAAATGATGTTTCTCATATCACTCTTCGTGGGCATATTATTGAAGACGTTTTAAGAATTCAAGACTATTAGTGAGACACGAAATACCTTAATAATATCATTTTCTTGATCTATGAGATGGTTTTAAAAATATTTGTATTGTATCTGATCAAGAATTTGTAAGATACGAGGGTCGTTCAATAAGTCATTAGAAAATCCAAGTGATGGCACTCGTGGTATCGAAAATGGTTTGTTTTCAGTAAGCATTGTGTCTAACTAGACCACAATCACAGTTACTCCTATTTTTAATCATGATGTCTTTCGCTCCTCAAATATTCCTCGTCATAACTTTTCCGGACAATGAGACCATCCTTTCCTTCTTTGGAGTAGATTCACTGGAAGAAACCCATTGTTTCAATTGTTGCTTGATTTCCGGTGTATAACGGTAAATCCATTTGTTATCTGCGGTTACAACTGGGCTTAAATTGATGTTGACAGCAAACTCCGCAGCAATCAAAATTTGATTTGGCAGCAAATGACTACCGAACAAAACTAACTTATGAATTATTGTCAAATTTGTTTCGACTATATTTAACAGATGGCAGCACCGAATTATAACTGCAATTTAACTTAATGAGGCTATCTGTCTTCAAATACATGTACTTTTTGAGTCACTGTCATAAACACTAATTTATTTCTGAGTTTATGGAATCGAATTTTAAAAATTAAAAAAAAAATGTACACCAATATTTTTGATTTTTGAGAGAAGATTTGACTATTTAAATGGTAAAAAAATGGATCAGATATTTTATCATACATAATAGTTCAAAGATACTAGACGTAAACGACATGAATTCTGGTTGTTCCTAGGAGTAATGTCAGATACGATAGTGAGAAGGTTCTTACTCCTATAAATATTAAATATTTATCATTGTTTCAAGGCAAGTCTCTACTTTTGATACATTTTGTCAAGCATTCCTCAATGATTGATTTCTATTTTGTGACAGCCTTCATTTGCGGCTTTATTCAATTACCCAAGGATTTGATGAACCTGCTGCTCAAGATAGATCTTAAACAGTATAGATACATTTCTAAATACAAGAGCTACATTGTTATGTTAAAAAAAGGCTTTAAAATGACTTGAAGTGTAAGGTGACCTAAAAGGTAGCAAGGCGCGATAAACATATTTGGATGTGTCGAAGTTGCTGTTAAGACTGCTAACGATAACCAGGAAGATAGGACTTAATGGAATCGACCGAGAGATACTATTTGTTTTAGTCTGTAAGCCAAAGCTCATTAGGGAGTTCTTCCTCTACATCTTCTATCTATTGCAAGACTAAAGTCAGACACGTAACTGAATACAAAACACTAATGGGTGTCAGCTGATACAGCCATAATGATAGATAACAACAACTGAAAACGATTTTGTCGATGTAAAGACTGGTCTTACTTAACCCTGACATTCAAATTTGAACATGAGTTTAACCCAACTTCGAACAAGTAGCGGGAATATTGAAAGGTACAGTAAATGGTGCTAAAGAAGTAGCTGCATGTTTTTGTACACAAGCTGTCAGATGATATGAGTACAACTATGATGATGGGAAACGAGACTACTCCCAACGGCTTTATGAGTATTGGAAGATTAAAAACAAAAGTTTTTACATGAGGACGTTTCAATGTGACATTAACATTTCAACATGAATTTTATTTATTTTTCAGTCTAGCGTCATGAATGTTAGAAGATAAAAATTAATGTTGCAAATGAAGCTTCAGCCCGTTGTAGTGTGCATAAAGTTCCAAGCCCAAGTGGAGGTCTAATGTTCGATATAATCAGCCCATTTCATAATTGTTATCTGTTAGATCCCATTCAAATTAGTCTAAGGGTCTGTGATTTTTGATGCTATCGTTATGAATTATTCGTTGTTTCCAGTCCATCTCTCAATAAAGGCTGTAAGAAAAAAAAATTCTGTTATTCAACAACTTTTGGTTATTTTATAACAATCAGTTGAACAGTATAAACGTGACTAGTACAAAAGGTAAAATTAATTTTCGAAGAAGACTTATACATCGTCTGTCTTTGCATGTAAAATTTTATTTACAAAATTTCTCACTTTTATAGAATTTCTTTCAAAGTGCTTTTTATACTTTATTATTTTTTCCAAAACAGATTTTCATGATGAGTTTTTTTTATTTGAATTCGAAGTAATTTATTTGTTCATTATCTTGTAGGATTTTCTCTTTTTTTTATTATCAATAGTATTAGGTGATTCGTATAAAAATTAATGAATAAATTTACACACTAAATTGAGTAATAGACATAAAATTACTAATTACACAATCCTTGATGATAAAAAGGGTAAAGATACAATGCTTAATTTTTCCTACATTTCTTTTTGTTATCCAAAATATGACTGATTAAATTCATTACACGTAAAATTCATCATGATTTATTTGAATAAAATAAGAATTATTTATTTTATATTGAACACCGCTCCACTTTTAAAAGAACATATATTTTATAATCCTTCCTTTTTAATATTGAATTTTGTTTATTCGTAAATTCAAGAAAAAGTTTTTGGCTTAGATCAGAAAGTAATGCCATAAAGGATGTCATTTATATGCTCCATCTTTTGGAGAAAATTCGAATTCGTTTCTTCACGTCTCAATACTTCAAAGCAGGAAATCCAGAAACAGACCCAATCAGTAAGGAAACAGATGATTTATCACTTCAGCTCACTACAAAACAAGATAATTTGCTTGACTCATGTTTCTTTCAACATAGAATAGAAATCGTAAAATAACGAAGTGGATATTACAAAGAAATACATATATGAATGCCCCTGAATATTTATTCATGCTCAAAAGTTTTCGTCATTACTGTTTCATGATTATTTTCTGTTGAACTAAATACATTTTTCAAAAAACCTGCTTAGAAATTTTACTGATAGTCTTATCAACATAAAATGTCTAAATATTACGTATTAGCGTATTGAACTTAAGAAAAAATAATTTTATTTTCTTGATTAGATTCTCAAGAAGAATTTCCTGAAGAATGTTCAGATGGCTTACTTTCAAAAATACACAGTTTCATGTTTAAACTGTAACATATTATTTTTATTTCCATATATTTATTTTAAATACTCTTACTTATGAGTTATAAATGGAAATTTTAACTTACAACATTTTGTAGATTAGTCGTTAAGATCAATGTTAATATTATTCTGTAAAGACAAATATCTTGTCTGAGAAAAAAAAGGTTGCTTTAGGAACATATTATAAGAGATTAAATATTGAAACAAATTTTGAATTAAAATTTCAAAAATAGAAGTTGGCTGTTTGTATTTCGATAGTACGTTAGTTGTATGGAATTAATATCGTTCAAAAACTTCATAAGGACTAATGACGACATGATTTATTTCATTTTATTCATTAGTTTTGCAATTATGCAAAATTAGAAAATAAGAGTCAACAGAAAGAACTAAAATGTAAGGTAAATAAATATTTGAATAAGAATTCTTTTTTAAAAACATAGTATTAAACTAAACGTTAAATTTAGTGAATCTATTTGCAATGGTATGTTTTGATCAAATTTATTTCAATTGTTAAATTTCGGCGTAAAATGCAATTAAAAAATTTAAAACATAATTACATTTTACTATTTGATTAAGAATAAAAAATTCTTTCTTTCATTTTAAAGCAACTCAAACTCTCAAAAGCTGTTAAGGAGGATTTTAACTTTTAATTTTTTTTTAAAAAAAATAAGGAAATTAAAGGAAAACGTTCACAGGATTTCAATTAAGTATTTCTAAAGTCGCATACAATCATTTCATATAAAACAGAAATACGAGTTTCTTCCTTTATTTATCATCATAAATAAAAGTTTATTTTTCTTTTATAAACTTTTTAATTAATTTATGATCCGAAAAATTACAATATTAAAATACATACAAATCCCATTAAAATAACTTTTACGTACATCACAACTAGGAAGCATTATTATTGTGCGAAAATATGTTAAAATAATTTGGTTTGTAATTTAATTAAGAATCCTTTGTAAAAGTCTGACTAATATGAAATAAAATATATTTTCTTTCTAACAAATGTATTAAAAAAGGATCATTTTAAGATTTAAGATAACTATCGTAACAATAAAAGTACAACTTTTACTTTGTATTGATACAATTCGACTAAAATTAATACTTATAAGATATATATTTATATTACGAATTTAATTTTACTTTAAAAATAAACAACTTTTTTTGAAAAATTTAACAAGGTTTAATATCTAAAAATGATTAAAACTTTTCTATTAAAACTTTATACTAATACTGCCAGTGCTCATTTAAAGGATTGCCATATAAACATATAAAAGAAATATCTTCTATGAAAGATGCTTTTGCTAATTTGGAGTGCTAATAAGCGCCTGGAAATTTCTGTTATTTTCATGGCTTAAAAATCAAGAAATCTTTTAAAAAACTTAACAATGCAACCCATATTGTTTTGATATATGGTGCTTATTTCTTTTTAACATCTTATGATCTTTTTCGATTTAAAAATTATATTTTAAACTTTCAATGACTCCAACAGTATGAGTATTTATGATTAAAACCTTAATAATACTAATGAACTTAAAAAAATTCGGTGAAAATGGAAAATTACATGAAATGAAAATGAAACATTTAAGATCAAGTTATGTTAATTACTACAAAATTACGCACGCATTTAAATAAATACTGTATACATAAAAATCAAAAATTACCATAAGTAGTATGTAGTCTAGAGCTTAGAGATTTTATTTCGTCACTGTTAATCTGCAAATAATAAATTTACGTTTATTCTTTTTACAGCTTTTATTTTCTGCTTTAGAATGCTTTAAAAAAGTTTTTGGTAAATTTTATTTTCTTTATATTACAAGAAAATTACCTAAAAAGCAAAACCGAATAAATATTGTGAAATAATTAAATGTAGATTACATTTAACAAATACAATTTCATTCATTTATACCGTTTTCAATAACAAGAGCTGTCTTATCGAAACAGATACAGTTTTCTATCATTATGCCGAACATGACAAACTCATAAATTTCCTCAGTTTGAAAGAATGGTACTATAAGTATTTACCTTAGTGAGTCAACTTTATATCTTAACGGTTATCCTTACTTCAAAATTTTATTTGCAGAATACTCTTTAATCATTCACTTGATAATATATATATAATTAGGGAATCAGCAAAATTATTAATAAAATTATTGAAAAGCTTACATTAATTAAGGAGTTTCAGCAAAGCAATTCAAATATTGAATAAGTGGCTCTAATTTATTAAATTACAAACTCATATTTTTCCATTGTATTTAAGTGTTTGATCAGTTTAATTTCTTTACCTTTTTTTTACAATTAATTAGAACCCGTATTATACTTCTTTTCACGAAATTTCTTTAAAGAAACTCTGTTCATAACCAACTTTTATTTAAATACGGCATGCTTCTATTTCTTTATCCAATAGCAATACTTCTGTATTTTAATCAAAACATGTTATTAATTACATAGGGGTGAACATTTTTAGTTATTTTTCAAGTCAAAGTTTAGGAACAATAAGACAACATTTTTTATATCCCTACATTTGGTTTTTTCCTGTATTCCTTGAAGCTGGGAAATACTAATAAAATAAATGTTTCATTTCCTTTTCCCTCACCATAACAGTGTAATTATACCGACATTCATACAAATATGCGGAAAAAGAGAAATAATTGTTTAATTTCTATTGTTAAATTTGCTTATTACTTACTATTATGCGGTAAATGTTACTCAATACATTATTTGATGAAGTAAGCATTGATGTACTCCACTAACTAATTCCTAGCTGGATGCATAGAAAGCGATGCCAATCATTATTATCTCCTAGTTAGAATCAATGTTTAGCCGGAACAGTAATGCTGAATAGTTATATCATCATCTAAATTATAGTCTGGATAACACTCACATAATGACTAAACATATAATATAATTCTTAGTATTCAGTACTTTTCATATCACGAAATATCGTCCATCATTATTGAAAAATAATCAAGCAAATAGGTAGAGAATGTTAGTAGTAGACTTTAAATACCAATTTTGCTACTTGATTCATAAAACGTTATACTAATTTCAAATTCTACGGATTTCAGCGATTTGCATTTAACTCAGTAACGATTCGGGATCGTATCTTCTTGAACCGTATTTAAAAATCATTTCATTTAGTTAGATTAATCCATATAAAGAAATATTTATTCGAGTTAGATTACATTTAAGTCCTTCAAAAATAGCACAGAGACTTTTATAGACTCGTTTCTAACAAAATGTTCGAAAATATGTTTTTTTAATTTGAGAACTGTCTGTGTCTTTACCATATGAGATTGCTATCTTAACATTTGAAAAGATTGTATTTTATATGAAAGATTACTAATAGTATTATTAGTAATAAATTCTTGGAATTAGAGTATATTCACGAAGCTTGCACCAAAAATGTAATACATAATTAAGTATCATTACCTAATTTGAGCTGTTTATCATACACTCAACTATGATATTCTTGTATTCACAGTATTTACAAAGCTTTATTATTTACAATTGAATTTACAATTGATAAAAATATTTAATTTCAGAAATTAATATTAGTTTTTACTCATTTATTTTTAATACATATGCAATTAAATTTTAGGGCCCTATTTTAATTTTAAAAATGTATCCTTAATTCTATTAAAATTTTCATTTGATTGGAATACTCTGGATCCTATTGAATTAAATAAGTTTTTTTTTTGTATTAAGTACATTAAGATTATAATCTCATTTATTTACTTATTTTTTAAAAACAGATTCTTAAATTAAAAAATTCTTCTTTATACATATTAGTTTAATGTTTGTAGTGGATGTGTCATAAATATCATATCATATCTGTACTACAAGGCCGTATCTGTTCAGATCATATCTGTACTACTAGGTCTTATGCTATCATATCTGTCCAGGTTCTGAATACCATCAAGTGAAAAATATACTCTGAAAGTTAACTTTTGAACAATCAAATGCTTAGGTATCAGGTAGAAAAGCAAACTGGTGTTTTTTCATGAGATTAGTATGAATATTAAATAAATATCTTAAATTTAATGGGACGCAGTACCCTAAAATGACAAAAATGTGAAAACAAATTTTATTATTTTATTTTAATAATATGGCTTTTCTAAATATATGTGCAAAATCTTATTTATTTAGTTACCTTATTCAGTTCGTTATTTGAATTTTTTTAAGACTATGTTTAATCCTTTCATTCATTTACCAAATTTTTAAACTGCTTTTTCTCAGCTTATTTTTTTCATGAATGCGTGTATATAAAATGCTAAAGTATTTTTTGTAATCAGTATAAGGTTTTGAAATTATTTTTTGGTTTTTTTTGCATAATATGTTTGATAATCATGTGCATAGAATATGAATTATGACAACTAATTATTTTTTAAGAAATTCAAATAATTAGACATAGATTTTTTACTGTTTTTAAATTATTCGATGAAAAAACATTTGTAACATAGTATAAATAGCTTTACTACAACTAAACTCATACACATAATAGGGAGAAAAGCTCCTACAAATTGAGAAATAAATTGTTAAAAAAATGTTCATTTCTTAGAAATAGTAAGAATTTTAAGACATAGAAATATTCTTAAACAGTTACAATTTTAACTAATTGCTTCTTTGAAATTGTTTTTTTTCTTAAATGCATATTTTGTGTGTGTTCAAATATGTTGAATAAAAAAGCATTTTCAACTTAAATGTCTAATTTAGAATGATTTGCCCTCATGATACTGTGTTCCCTTAAAAGTGATTGAAAAATATAACTTCTAGTGTGATATTTTATAAGATTTTCCGAAGTGAAGCTATTAAATTGGTAATTTCGATTATAAAAGTTATATAAAAACAAAATTTATGTAGAATTATAAAAGATATGTAAGTCATATTTAGTATACCTAAAATTAGTGTTTTTGCAAATCGTCATTTAATTACTTAGTGTTTGTTGAGTAGAAAAAAAATCAGCCAGATTGATTTTACTTTGTTTATATAGTATTACAGCAATTGGTTAAAAGTAATGACAACAGCCACAAATTACTAGTATTATCAAGCTCATTCCCACCCATGAATAACTATTATATTCTCTTTTCACCCAAGCCATTCATTGTCGGAATAAGAAGAAATGCAGTGGATATTTTAAGGAAGAAAAAAAATTCTCAATCTGAGGAGGTAAAAGTTTGGTTCAATACAGCATGAGTAGTTGATCCGTCCCACCTATTTCTAGCGCAAAATTCCGTGTTTGTTTCACTTCGCATGGTACCCTTTTACCAGCCTTTTATTTGTCCTCATTAGTATAGCCTGCCAACGTGTTTTGTTTTGTGTGTTTTTGCTTTCTCCCAGTTTCTCGTTTCTTGTCTTTTCTTTTTCCCTTTTCTGTTCGTTCGCTTCTAATTTCGTGCATCCAGAGGCAGAATGTTGATTTATTGTTTTCTTAGACAAGATGAGCCAGATTGATTTCTAGTGACAGCTATGGCACTGGTTTTTGTTTTGTCGACTTTCTTTTAAAAAGCAACATACTGCAGACTTTACGGGGGTTGTTCCCAAATCGCTTTATAAATTAAGACAAATTTACTTCAAAATTAGCAATATTACATTGTAAAATTAAATTTTAATTATTATAAAATTCTTAATAATATTTAAGTGACACATTCACTAATAAATTCAAATTATTAAGAGACATAAAATATTTAGATGAAAAAAAATTGATCAGTGATTTAACCACCCAGAATAAAAATGTAATTAGTTTATTAGCTGTTTTTCATAAATATGTATTTGTGTTTTATGATTGTTCATTACTTAATTTTCATAAAAATTATATAAAATACATATTTTTGTTCAGCTAAAATATTTATTACTAATACATTGTGATAAAAAACTATGGTTTCTATGCATGTGGCTTTCACATGACTTTATGTACTTTGATCTGAAAAACATAAACTGTATATATATATATATATATATATATATATATATATATATATATATATATAGTATCTCCTAATTACTTCTGAAACAAATAATAATTTTATATGCATATTTTCTGTATGTAAGTTGTGGAAAAGGACAGTTTTGAAAAGAGAAATTAGTATTCGGATTTGGAATAAATTTCACTATTTTATTACATTGTAAAAGTTGTTGAAGAGGATCACAAAAGAGTGTATTAAACATTATTTAACCTGATGCTGACTTTTAGAACATGCATTGTTTTAATATATTACGAATAATAAAATTTGGAAGTTTAATAATATAATTGAAATTTTAGTTAAATGTGGACCTTACTGCTGAATCTTAATGTTTGAACTTTAATCTACTTGTTTTCTATCAGGTAAAGAAGCTGTACTGCAGAACTAAATAAATGCAAAAATTTCAATTTAAATACAACTTCAGCAAAATATCCAAAAATTTGAATCACTTTTATCGTAGTTATTGATTAATGCATGCGCAATATCTTAAAGATTTAATTACTTATGAATTCGACAAGCATAAATGGAATCACAGTATTTTTTTCCATGTTTAATCTGATTGATTCTAAGTAATTTCTCTAAGAATTAATAATAAAAAAAGAAAACGATTTTGATCTGTAACAGATATTTTACTCTGCCAATGAGGAAAATGACTATTTCTTTCATATAACATAAAATGTAGACTTATACTTTTAGGTTGCAGTATGGAACGTTATCCATTCTTGATATTCAAAATTTTTTAAAAGGTTGATCTAAAAAACACATTCCCTTCCACTTTATATCAATCTTCCACCGTATTTTTTTTTTCAAGAAGGGGAATGTTAATCCGGATTTCTTTCCACCATCTGTTCCAGCTTATGGGTGACGGATTTTGACGGTGTATCAAACCAAGTTCATCTTATAAAAAATAATACCTATTCGTATTTCTTCGTGGGCAATACCGTTTCAAAATGTGACATAATCTGATGTTACGTAAAATATTTTCTCTGTCGTTACAAAAACTATTTTTGTTAGCCTTTTGAGACAAGTAGTCGATTAAAATCATACAAAATGCTGCAAGTTTTTTTTTTTTAAAGAGAACAATTTTAATATATGAATCTAAACATAAGGGAATTAACGTTTATTATTTAGAGTTTAAAATGAAAGAGAATATTGCTTAATTAGAATATAAGTAAGCTTTTTATTTATTTATAAAGAGCAACTCTACCTCAAATACAAACAAAATTCTGGAATACACAATTAAGATAATGGAGTTTAGGATTATATATTTACACATGCTAAGCAAATAAAGTTTTCATAGTTCTTTACATGTAAAGTTTTCTTATCATTAAATTTTTCACTCGTTAAATAAGATAATGAAAGAAGATTTGAATTTGAGTTTTTTTTAATATGGAATCATTAAAATAGATTTAAAAGTAATTATTAATAATGAAACTCAGTGTAATGTATTATGTGATAAAATAATTTGTGTTAGATGCGTAAAAAGGAAGTATTTGGATTTTTTACAATTTTAACAAAAATCATAGTATTTCTCTCTCTCTCTCTCTCTAGCACTTTCCCCTTCAACTCCCATTTTAGTATTTTAAATGAACTTGGTTGAATTGAAAATCTCTCCCAGTAAATGAAAAGAGACTTATGTAGATTAGAATTATTTAAATGTAATGAACAGAACTAAAGAGATGAATACATAAGCAGTAAGGCATTTAATACGAGAGTAGAAAGTTTAGTTAGTGGTAGAGATTGTGAACTGAACTCACCAGTGTGCAATATTTGTATCATACTTGCTCCAGAAAGGAGATTGTAGAGTGATCGTGGAAAGGATCTACAAAGGCCCAAGGATTTGAGCTCTCATTTAAGAATTTTCAAAGAAGTCAAACCCGAATGATTTAGTTGGGAAAATATTAAGTTATTACATCAAACATTGGATCAGTTGGGTACAAGAATGATTGTTGCAGACAGAGTAGGGATTGAATTTTGATTATTCTTACGCCTGAATAAAATAATTCGTTTTTTTACAAACCAGTGACTTTTTATGCATTGGGCTATTTATTCGTGAATATTACATATAAGGAAGGAGACGGAAGTAATAATGAGACATTATATTTCAATTTATGTATATTATAAACATATAGTATATTATGTAACATGTTATGTTGAAACGCGGGCATGTTAGATTAAATGCAAGGATAACAGAAAAAATAAGAAATGAGGACGAAAAAAAGTTTCTTGGACTAGAGGAAAAAAATATTTCAAATAATCAAAAAAATAAGTTACATTTTTTGAACCTAAATTTTGCTTTTAATGAAACAATTCGATTTAGTGAAAGCATTTCAGTTTGAAATAATTTATTAATAAATTCAATATTGTTTAAACCATAATGGAACAAGACACAAATAAAATTTAAAATATATACAAATTATATCTACCATAAATTAACTTTAATTAGTTCAATTTCCTTCATTTAGTTTTGAAAAAAAAAATTTAGTCTTGTTCTTTATTTATACCCGTGCAGCTTAATCACACTTTACATCATTTTCAACAAAACTCTATGCATGAACACTGAAATCGCTTTAATCACATTTTATACATTAATGGTGTCGTTTCCATTGATACCAATACTCTTAATTAATAAATTATTCAACCTACATTTAACTTTTGAACTGAAAAAGACGAGAAGTTATTTCAATATGATCTCAGGTATCATTCATATGAATGAAAATGAAATGAAAAGATGAACGAAAATAAATATAAACAGAATGATCACATTAAACAGATATTTAAAAAAAATGATGAAATTCTTCATATTATAATCTGTATTTCATATTCAAATAGAAATTAACGATAAGCCGAAAAAGTTTTTGCAGGAATGTTTACTATCAGTTATGGGCTTTCTAATTTATGTAATTGCTAAAATTTACATAGGGCTGCAATTTATAGTAAAGAAATTTACTCTCAAATTCCCCGAAAAGATATTTCAATGTTTAAAAAAAGAGTAAAGTTCCGTAAATTGATCCATTAAATGAAATTTAAAAAGTAATTCGTGTAACAAGTTATTTATAAAACTAATTATGTTTCAGTATTGTCCATTCACAAATGAATTTCTAAAACATTAATTTTTAGACATAACTATAGAGTAGAAATGTGATTTAAAGTGAAATATTTATGGTAATTAATCAAATTTTCTTTATATTTATTCCAAAGCTTGATAAATGTATGTTTTCAGAATTTATTTATCTTATTATATTTTTTTCTTTACTGGATTTGTTAATATTTGTGGTCAATGGAATTTATACCAATTCACTTAAGCATAAGAAAAAAAATCTAATTAATAACGTAAAGATAATTTAAACGTAATTTACACGGCTTAATTTCAATTTAATATATACTTGAAAAATTATTTATTAATAATAATTATAAATACAAAAAATTCAAGATTATCATATTTTATTCATTATTTGGTATTCAAAATTAATTTAAATATGTCTTTTATAAATTTAAGAATTCAAAATTTTTATCCTAAAATTCTACTTGTATGTCAAAAATAGTAATGATATAAAAGAGATTTCCTGCTATAAATACGAATTTAAAAAAGATTAAATGGAAATAAAAATCTGAATTAAACATTATAGCATTCTGCCAAAATAAAGTTAATTTTTGCATTTTACGTTCGATTTATATGAATTAATTTGAGCACAAGCAACTGAGCCAATAAAATATTGTTCTTCATTATTTATTGAAATGACAAATTCCGAAAAGCGAGTTTAATTTCTTTAAAAAATATTCTTTTGCAGTTACTGAACTGCTTAAAATATATTCATAAAGTTGGGCCTCATACGCCAGTAAAAATATTAAGTTTAAAGACTTTCAATGCTGTCTTCATTCTTACTTAAACATTCATTAATTGAAAAATATTACCACTGCGACATCAATAGTGAAAATAAATTGCAAACAATGGTCTTACATACGTATTATTCTGTCTCTTTTATGCGTAACTTTAGAAATCTATTTCGTTATAGATCTCTGAGGAATTAAAAATCCATCACACACGAAATAAGCTTGAGCAATTTGGTATCATGCCACCATTTCCGCTAGTTCCATCTAACTGCGAACTTAATGCCATGGGAGAGGAAAGATAGTATCTCGAACGGAAGTATTGCCCTCGGACGTGTGGATTTTTTCAATCAGATATTTGACAACAGAAAACATCAAATTTTTCAATTCCGCAGGGTAGCGAAATCGGAGAGATGACACTAGTTTGCTAAAGAAACAAACTTGCTATTGGGAAAAGGTGAGAAAACTTAAAATGAAAGATATACAAGTTGTTGACGCATTTGTTGGAATGTTGTCTCAGCTCTTCTTTTAGAGATTTTCTTTTATCCTTCACATTTCTTTTAGTTAGTAATCTGACCTGAAAGTAAGCAGATTAAAGTTTTTTTTATAAGTTTTTCCTATGTGATGCTCTTTTATTCTCTTACAAAGTTCAAATCTATCTCAAAAGCATGCATTTAGACTGGTTTTGAATGAAAATTCTGTTTTTTAGAAACCATGGATGTGATACATGTAATAAAAAATATCATTTGCGCGTTTCGATAATCTTCAAAATACCTTTTTTGAATATATAAGTGTTACAGCGAATTTCTGATAAGATAAATTTTACTCTAAAACACTAACTTATCTTTTAACCAAGAATGCCACGTATTTGGCATTCTTAAAATTTTGTGCTCTTACAAATGTAAAAAGGTTTGAAATGTATCTAAAAATTATACAATAATTTTACTTTTTTAAATATTTTCTTTTTGAATTTCAGATGATTTATTATGTTACAAACATTATTTTGTGAATTGTATATTTATTATTGAACAGGTATAAAAATTGTGTTTCACATTTCATTCAAGTAATTCGTTGCAGAATAGTCACTTTAATTCGATAAGCTATCAAATGAACAGATATTTCCTATTAACGTCATTCAAGCGAAAATGATACTCTTTTTTTAATACAAATGATTGTTTCTTGTTAATACACAATGGGCTGTATTGGAGTAAAAGGTAGTTCCAGATTCATGTAAAACTGAAATGCTATTTGAGAATTATGTATTATTTTCAGTAAAAACCAACTCATTTGTATTCGCCAAGAAACATGTAAGTATCATTAAATTAGTCATTATATTTTATGCTCCGTTTCCCGAAAACTAGCACCAGGGGCATCCTGATAGTTTATTAGATGATATTTGGGACATTGAGCATTTACTTTAATGGGAAACATAAATTGACTCGTCTTTCTGAGTTGTAACTGTATCAGACTTTTACTTGAAGATACACAAAATGAGTGTATGCTCCTAATCTCTTATACAAAGAGAGATCGACGTTAAAGTCTCCCTAAGGTCAAATGTACTGGACGTTAAAGTATCCTAAGACAAAAATATTTTGATACTATGAATTGTGTTATCTTTCTGTCTGATATGATGGGCGACTTTGAGAATATGAAATGATGTACTTTGCTTCCTTCCAGTGAGAAATATTATTCTTTCTTCAAAAAATATCAGCTGTCTACTATACTATTCTCCAAACATAAATCTTTAAACATTGGGTTTTGTTAGGGGAATAGTAGTGCTAAAATTTTATTCGGTTGCATTTTTATCTATTCAAATGAATTTCAATAAACTTCAGTCTAAGCCAAAAATGAAATATAGTATTTTTATACAGAATCAAATATCATCTTAAGATACTCTCTTTGTTAATGTTCTAATTGAATTCTAAGAAAAAAATTATTTAAAGTATACATTTTGTTAAATCAGATTATAAATAATTTCAATAAAAGCTGAATCGTATAAATTCTATATTATGAAAAGTAAAACTTCTTAATTTTGTTGAAAGTTTATAACTGAATTATAGGTGACTATAAGAATTAAGTCATTAACCTATTTTGTTTTCAAGTTAGATTGTGTATTTGTAAATGTACATGTTATTTTAACTTTCAAGGATTAATTTTATCATAATCATTGTTGTTCTGACTAAGGATTACTTTTTAATCGTATGATCTAATTAATAATATTTTTATCTTGAAGGCAACTTTTTTTTCTTTATTTCTTACTATTTTTGCTTTATAAATTATTAATTTCTGCAAAAAAAAAAAAAAAAAAAAATCACTATATACATTTAACTATTGAGACAAAATCTTCAAACATTATCTTATTTTACCTTTAATGTTAGAAGAATACTGAAGTGATAATTTTTCGATGAATATTGAGTGTATGAATAGGGATAAGTTATTATAAATAAAGTAGCATTCATAAATATATTAATATATTATAATAAAGTAGATTTTATCAAATGATGATCATTGAAATGCAAAAAAAGTTTAGTTAATGAACTATGGGATCTTAAGATGCTTGAAAAAATAATTTCTATGCTTATTTTTTTCTACAATGTTTATTCATAAAAAGAAACATGGTTTAATTTTTTCTGTGAGTATATGCAAAATTTCTTTAGAAACATCTTGTAGCAACTATTTCAGTGTTTCACTTCCTTCTTATATTTATATTAATACATTCACAAATTATAACTTAACATTAAAGTCTTAACGTAATACATAATTACAGTTTATGAGTGTGTATTTTGCGTCACTACCCATGTCTTCTTTCACCAATAATATGCTTAATTTTCAAAAACGTGTTCTAAAATGGAAACATTTAATATACATTTTTAGAGGACATTCTTAGAGGATGCAAAGTATGTAAAGAATAGAGCATTTTCCCATTCTTTAATATTTTTCATTTTCTGATGTATCCCTTTATTTACATGCAATTATAAATTTAAAAAAAAATGACTCAAAACTAGATCCCATTACTTACAATTTTAAGACTATTATGAGGCAGCAATTTTCTTATATCGATGCCTTCAAATTATTTCCCTTTAAATTGGCTTCCATCTAGCATGTTATGCCAAAGAAATTGTTACATTATACATTGGCACATTATTGTATTTTTTAATTATAATAGATATTATTTTTATTTCATGTGAAATCTTTGCATACTCTTCATGATTTGACATTTTTTTAGGAAATTGACTTTCAAGAAATTTGAATTACAAATTAGTATCAAATTATGAAATTATTATGAAATTGACTTTCAAGAAATTTCATATGTAAGTAGTAACTTAATAATTAAGATTTTGCTCTGAAATCCGTTAAAGCACAGTTAAAGCTTATTGTTTTTATTTACTTATTTGTAGTAAATATGTGCACATATTTTATTAAAATAATGTAAAACATTTATGTGTTTTGCTCACAAAAAAGCCTTTTCATCTATTTCGCAAAGACATGTATTTAAGCTAATTTTCAATAAATACATAAACATTCTAGCAAAAATATAATAAATCTATTCGGTGCTTTTTATAAATATAGTACTTTTATTCACTACATTTTTAAAATACTTTATTAAATATTTCAATTTTTTATGTTATTATAATTAGTGAACTGATAATACTAAATATATACATTTAATTTTCATAAAGATTCCCAGTAACTTAATGGCCAGACATGAAGCCTTTAAGTTCAAAAAAGCCATATAAGTAGAATATATTATTCACCATTTTTGTTCTCTCTATTTCTCTTTTGTTTTATCTTTTTATACTACTCAGAAAAATTCCTGCTATTGAAATATATTCTAATTTTTACACAGTAAAATGTTGCGCGACTCAAAGACTAGACGTGAAAAATAATTTTCTGTTCAGAATACTAATATGGTGGCATCTAATCCACTAATTTTTCTTATGTTTTATTACTCACTCAAAGTTTTGAGGCTTCGACATTTTCCTGTGTGTGTTTTCTATATTTTTAATTAATAAATTTCAAAGTATATTTTAAAAAAACCTCCTACATATATTTGCGCCTTTTTGAATAATCCATATTTCACACTTACTAAAATAAAGTTTCAACAGTATGAAAAGAGAAGCGAAAAAGAAATTAAGTTTATTTTTCTGTTTCTGTTATTAGTGTTTTAGCAATTAAATCTATCTCAAGCTCCAACAAAAAAAGTAAAGAGCTCTTCATTGCCAGGTGAACTTTTCACTACTACAAAACTTAAGAGACCTGAAAAGAATTAATTTGCATCTCTTAAATTAATCTTTTCTTTCTAAAGAATAAAAAATTGTTTTCTATATATAAAAAGATTTGATTATTATATTCATAACTGAAGAGCTAAAGTAAATTATGTTCTTCAGGTATCCATTTGAATTATAGTTTATACTGTTAGTTTAATAGCTGAAATAATTTTTATCTACACTTTATATCTGATTTCTGAATCTCTTTTGTTGTAAATGTAAGAAAGAAAATATATCAGCTTCGTATTAGAATTAATTTATGAATAGTTGCTTATAAACATGGTGTACTAAAACCTTATTTTTGTATTCTCTGACTCTTTACTAACACATCTGCCTTGGAAATTTATGTAACGTATTTAGATAAAAAAAAAAAAAAAAAAAAAAAAAAAAAAAACTTGAAATATTTCACTATTTTTAAGACATTTGTAATATCATTATATACATTTTTATGATTAACTGGATAAAATTTAATCAATAATTAATTGAATTATGAAGTTTTTCTTGGATAAAATAGCAATTTTATGTATTTTATACAATATTTATATTAAGTGGCTAATTTACTACTTTTAACGTGTCTGTATAATATAAAAATAGAAATCTCAATTGTTAACTATTTTATTTGAAAGTTAAACTGTCATATTCAAAGAGGATTGCTTAATTTCAGTACACTAAATAATAAACATTGATATTAAGCAAAATAACTAAATTGTTTAACAAAAATTTATGGCTTGATTTTAAGAAAGAAAGCTTGTTTCAAATGCTTAAATGAATTTAGTTGGAAATCGATTTTGATGGCGGGGAAAAGTAAGAAAATCATCTATAGAAATAGTAATATTAAATATCTTATATATAAAATTTTTGAAATATTTAATTTTTAAATTATGTCTAAGAATTATCCCTGAAACGACTGTTCAATCACCTTAAGTTAAATAAATTCATTAATCAATAGCAAACTATGTAAAGTGTCGGTTTACTGCAATGAGACACGTATACTAATCGAAAATAATATGTAATTTAAAAATTAAAACTTCTCGATTTTGTATAAGTTCATGATTTATCCATAATAAATGAAATAAATCTGGATTGATTGACTGTTTCAGAGCGTATCACTTAGAAGCAAAACGAGGGGTATGTGTTTGCATCGGACCTCTTAATTTTGAACTTCTATGAAATGACGAGAAAGACAGCTAAGTTGGCATCTCACTTTCCAAATTTCCACAGAAATTCCACTTCGGAATTTAAGCCTCGATGCATTTAATAAGCTTACCTCTTCTACACGACGGATCTTCTGTGTTATCGAACACATGATTCCACGGAAACCACGTCGGACATGAGGTCGTGAACATGATCCCTCGGCCTCTACAGCCGTTCTGGCTATAAATAAAAGCCGTCGTCATAAACAATGGAATCGCAAATTTCGAGAAGTACTTGTGAAAGACTTCAATGCAGATGTATAAAAAATTATAAGACTTAAATAATAATTAATTATATTGTCAACCATTCAATGAAAGATATTTTATTAAACTAATATTGATGATAAAACTATTTGCTGATGTCTAACTTTACAAGAATTATTCGATTGTATCTAAAAGTGTTTAGAAATATTTAGAAAGTTTCATTTTCCTCCAGTGTAATCTTATTATTTTTCCAAATTCAAATAAGATGCATTAAAAAAGGGTTTACTTTTTTTCAAGGGAAAATAAAGGCACAATTTTTCTTTTCCTTTATTTAAATGTAAAATTCACTTCATTCAGTATAAATCGTTATACAAACGTTACAACTTGTTTTACTTGAATTTTTCTTTTTTAAAATACATCATGTAATGCAGCATATAGATAGATAGATAGATAGATAGATAGATAGATAGATAGATAGATA
>BMAW01054151.1:93446-106100 GCA_019974015.1 Nephila pilipes
TATATATATATATATATATATATATATATATATATATATATATATATTCAGTTTTTTATAATATTCCTTGTTATAGTTTAGAATAAGTAGTTCAAAATATCTTGTGTAATATTTTTACATTGACAAACTGTTTTATTTTTTCCATTGGAAATCCGAAATAATACTTTATTTCCCATGAGACCAAAAGTAAAAAAAAAAAAAATTAATTGTCTAAATACTTTAAATATTAATATTGAATTTGTAATGGCTAACTTCTTCCTTACCAGAGAATTCAATACTGTCAATAGAGCATAAGGAAGGTTCCGTGTCTTTAAGAAATGAACAATGTTTATTTGTACACCTTGGAGTTCGTTTCGTTCCTATCTCTTAAAAGTGAGTACCAACTGCTCTGACAATTCCTCTCCTCGACATAAGAAAGGGGCACCAGAATTTTCTCTCTTCAACCGATGTCATATATAACACAAAATTCCCTATATCTTTTTATTTAATATTTGTATCAAGCCATTTTATTTTATTTTTGGTCTCCTAATCTTTCTATTATTTTTAACATTATATTTATTGATATCATAATTCTTTTAGAAATTTTCTGTTCTATTTTTACTTAAAAATTTATAAAATATTTTTATTATAATGTATAATATTAAATCACTGTGACAAATAGTATTCTGATAGTTGATATGGGGATTTTCTTTTTATAGCACATTTTCTTAAAATATACTAGGCATTACTTTAATTATAAAAAGTTTCGCATTACCAATAATTTCTAATTTATGTATGTGTATGCTAATATCTATTTCATATATATATATACATACACTCACAACCACCCACCCACCCATATATAAATATATATATACAATAAGCAGCTAATATAATTGTTTCACATAATTGGATATATATATATATATATAACTGAGCAAGTTTACGAAAAAATATGAGAGTATGTTATTTATAAATTGAAAGGTTTAGTTGCTATATTTTGTGTATATAAATTTTAAATTTGATATACCTACGTAGTTTTTCTTATAAAACTGTTTAAATTTTATGTCCATCATTATATTATTCAACACATTTTACCAATAATGAAAACGCTGTTCCAATACAATGATCCATGAACTTTCACGTAATGCAACTAGGTTATTTATCAACCAATTGCTGCGTTAGAACGACTAAAATCTGAAAAAAATAAGATATATAAGGATAAAAAAAATTTAAAAAGGTTATCAGCATTGATAGAAAAGTTATTCTTAGATCTTGCATGGATTAATGCACGTTCGAGTAGAGGGGAAAACTTTTTGTAACGACAATAAAAGCGTTGAGTGTTTTAAAAGTTTCGAGTTATGTGTTTCTTCCAGAGAAAGGCCCTGTGTTTTCCAAGCAACGAAGTAACTCAATGTTTGTAAATAAATCTTTGCCGGAATTCCAGCTATACGTGGATGCAGTAGAGCTTGAGACGAGAATTGCAACATAAACCTTTATGGCGACCTCTAATGTAATAACGCCGCTAGGGACGGAAGCAATTCTGCAGACCGGAAATAGCTTTTTTCTGTCATCTTTTTTCTTTCTCTACAGACTCTGTATGTGGATTTCCTTCCCTCCCGTAACTTTTTCTTTTCTCGATATCACAGGCGGACGAATCCTGAATTTTGTTTCGGAAGGGGGGGGGTGAATGATACGTATGAAACCCGGGAAGGAAGTCAATATATGAGTGACGGGACATGTGCAAGCCTGCTCACTGTCGTTCTGACAATAACTTTAATAAGAGCGGTTGATATCCAACTGATTGCTTATAGGTTTCCATTGATATGCTTCATAAGGGGGAATGGATCCTTATTGTACATGAAACAAGGTTTTAATGGTATCTTTAAGTTATTTCCGAAGATCTGATTGGCATCTTTTCAGCAAGAATACATGTTGATAATATATTACAGACTATTATTTTCGCAATGAATATAGGTATAAATCAAATATAATAGACCCACGATTCTTTCCTTTTCTTTGGTAAAGTAAATATTAAAAGATAAATATGAAAAATGTAATGGAACAGCACGTACTAAAGAATCTTTAGGGTGTTATTTACGAAACCATTGCATAAAAGTAAACAACACAGAATCAGAGAGGGAAAGCGCATGACTCAATTTAAGAAATCCATTAAATTTTACTAATGACTTAAAATAATGAGTATTAAGTAAACCTATTTCTAAGATGGAAAAAAAGGTGATAGTAGGTTGACTAATTAATATGTTAAATAATGTGAGCAATGATGAAAGTGAAAGTTATTTAAGATTCTATAAGAATAAATAGAACTAACTTATTTATAATTTTTTTTGACTTGGAAAGTTACATTATCAATCAACATAATTATTAGTTCAAAATATATTTAAATTTCATGTATATGTCTATTGAATTAATTAAGCTTTATTAAACCTATTTTTTCTATAATTAAGAAAATTTTTTAACGCTTATCATTAAGATTTAAAAGGATAATGGATAACCATAAGCTTAGAAAAGGATAAAATGAATTAGGGATCTATTATTCCAAAATAGATAGTCGTGTGAATTGAAAAAATAAATCAATAAATAAATTAAAACAAAAACGAGGCCAAATACTTTATTACTTTAGTGAATAGTTTTTCTTCAAAATTGTTCTAAAACAATTCTTTTTCAGTGTCATAAATAAGAAATCCTATATTTTTTATACTCAAAACATAGCAAAATTCTTCGGGATACTTTATTGAAGCAGAGAAAGAATTAGTCATACAAATAAATTAGAAAACTTACTGAGGCATACAATTCTATTAAAAACAAAATTGTTTCACAAGACTCAAGAGTTCTGTCTAAAGACAGTTATAAATCCTTTTTACACGAAAAAAATCTAAAAAACAATATGAAAATTATAAATAAACAATTCCCAATGTATATTGTTTGAAAAATTATTCCATGCAAATAATAAGCTGCCTGATATCCTTTTCAATCAGAATTAAACATGAATTCAATTCAAATATCTCCAAGAAACACGTAAGTAGATTACTTGAAAATATTTTTCTGTATAGAAGAGTATTTTCTCTAACGTAGAGTAAAAATCTAAAATCTAAAGAACAAAGATTTGCATTTCACAGAATCAACAAACAAAGATTGATAAAACGTTGAAAGCTTATTAAAATAAGTATAATGCTTTCTAGATCTGGTTACTGCATAATATTACAACACATATTATTTAGATTTACAACATATTTCAAGAATTCCTCTTTTCATTTGCTGTAAAATGTAATGTATTGATTCGAATGTATTAGATATCTAAAAAGATGGTGAAGTGTAAAATTATTTAATTGGTGGAGGATTAAAACTGTATTAAACAAACTTTTATCTCACTAATTAATTGTTTATTTGCCACATGTGTACAACATATATACAGAGTACTTCCTTGGATTCTACTTTTGAATCAATTTTGAATTTTTTTTTTCACTTGAATAATTAGTGAACAACTAATACATTTTACGAGGACAGAAGAAGCTGCTCAGTGTAACGATCTCTACCTATTGATGTTGAAGTTGAGCTGCCAAATTGTATAGATTTTACAAAACACCCGTTGTACAATGTGATATATCTGCATATTAACTGGATTTGAACCTATAAGACCTCAAGTAATTTAAACGTAATTAATGATACAATTATGTAAAAAGTTTAGTATTGGGAGGAAAATTATGGGAACCTATGCTACTTCTAAGTTGCTTTAGTGCTACGGAAATGAAACTAAATTCCTTTAGTTTTTTTACTGAGAGATAAATTTCAATTTTAATGAATTTTAAATAGAAAAAACGGAAATTATTAAATCCGAAAAGCAAGGAATGTATTATTAATTCAAGCATTTTTAAAATTTTGATGGTAGGATTTAAATTACTTCGAAGAGTGTTTAATTTAATCTTTAATTCTGCATATGTTACAAATTAAAATGGAGTTTTGAAATATTTTTCAACTTTTTAAGCCACAATGTCTGATTTTACAATAGAGAACATCATTTTAAATAAATTCTTAGTTGCTTCAGTACATAATATTTTTCTGTGAATAAATTGTAAAACCTGAACATTATATATGAATCTAGAGGCTACTAAATCCAGATAATTTTTACACCTGAAAATAATTTAAATGAGAAAAAATGACCTTTTCTGATACAATTAGAGACTTAGGTTCATTTTTCTTTTGATAATAAGGGAAAAATGGAAATAAATTTATTTATTTGATAAATTTATTTCCATATTAATTTATTTATTCGATAATCAACTTATTACGTCTGTTATTTATTTTAGAAATATATATATCCACTGTTGTATAAGTTTCCTTTAATTTCCTTTGTACAAATTACACAGTTTTTAAAAAGCATGTTGCTATTTTTGCAATACATTCTCATCATTTGGGCTCTTAATGAATACATTATATTTTTTTTAAAAAAACGTTATCAACTTTGAACGTGTATATTATAGTGTGATAAGTATTATACAAGTAATCGGAACCCGCATTTATGTATGAATGAAATAAAAGGGTGTTAATATTTGTATAATATGAAACGGAGGTAACATATGGAATGAACATGAGGTTAGTATGTGCATTGATATTAATACATTTAATTACTAATTTTCTGACGTTGGGCTATTCTCAATTTTTCGACTCTAATCGAGATTACTTTTATCAATTTGTGTGTGTAATGTGAACTGTATAAAATTACAATTTCTTTCCAACCAGAATGAATCGTGATTAGGTTTATTAGAGAAATATAGAAGTGAAGTGATTTAGATATAATGATATATAAATGAAGTAGAATTAATTGCAATGAAAGGAGATTGGGGATAACGACATGCTGTCAGAGAAGTATTATTTGAATTGAAATTCTTCAATTTGTTTGGTGGATTGAAGAGAGTTTAATTAAAAATATTAAGCTACGTAGTTATTTATGAAGAGAGCTTTTGAAATAAGAACAAGTGAACTTGTAAGGTAAGGTTTCTTATCTAAATATAAATTATGAATATGAGTTAAGTTGGGATCATAGAGAGAACACATTAGATATTCTACAGTGATATTAAATAAATAATTTTTTTTGTTCTTGCGTGTCTTTCAATTGGAGTTTAGTAGTTTTTGACTAATATCTTAGATTGAGATATGACACAAGAGTTGGGTAATGAAAAGCAGATGTTACGATTTAAATTCGATTTATTTTATATACAGCATTCTCCCTTTTGAACACCGTGTGATGTGTAACATTTAATAATATATCGCCTTTAAGTATTTATTAACAAATAAATTTATGGTTAATAATGGTAGCCATCAATTATTTAGCAATCTTTAAATTATTACTCGCATAATTAAAAGTAAATAAATAAAATCAAATACATGCAATAATTTATATAAAATTAAAGAAATGACATGCTAACTATAAAGTTAAAAGATTTTTAGAATAAACAGGCACCATATGTAAAGACCTTAAATTAAACGATAAATGTCGTGAGAACACTCAATTGTTCGTACCACATTTGTGTCAGTCAGCTCAAATGTGTGTATCTAAAAAAAATGTGAATACATTTATTTCGAGAATACCTGAAACACAAAGTGCTATTCTTTTCAAGGCTTTATTCTACTTTTGGCACTTAAAGACTGATACAAATTTGAAAACATAAATATTATTGATTCTAATGTCTTTTCATCTTAAGTTAACTGAAGTAAATGTATCTAAAATTACTTTCAAAAATTATACCATGAAATAAAGTTTTCAAAAGTTTGTATAATCAAACGGTTAAAGCTGTTATAAACTTAAGTTAATGAATTCGAAATTCTGATATTTCAATTGAGAACAATAGCATAAAACAGAATAAATTAATTTCACTGCAAAATTTTATTTCAGTATATTTCATTTATTTAAAACACAAAGTGTTTTAAATAAATGAAATCTGAAGAATTTAAATAATCTTTGTAAGTATTGTTGATTATAATTGCAATATATTTCTGCCATCTGAAATAATACTTAAAAATAACTATATTGTACTTAATTTTAGACAATGTATAGTAAAAAAAATAAAATAAAATGATAATTCGAAAAATAAATGTGTAAAAGTAATTACATTTTAAAGACTTAAGAATAGTGACATTGTCACTAAAATATAATAAAGTAAAGTATTAATTAAATAAAATATAGAAACATAAATATCTTAAATACACATATATATTCGCTTAGTTTTCCAAATGTAATTCTGCACTTAAATTTTTTTTTATGTCCTTGATAAACATTAATATAAGAATTATAATTTTAAAATTTTTGCGGCCTTGTTTAGTAATATTCTTATACTTTTCCATTTCTTATTTAAGGTATTTAGCACCTATTTTTGAACATTTGTGCTTAAAATTTAGTTTCACAATCTGCATACAGCTTAAAAGTTTAAGAAGATAATTTGTTTGAAAAACAGTAATTTTTTTAAAAATTCTTATAGCTTAAGTATTAATAAATTATTATCTGAAAGTTTGCGCTTATTTTCCAAATACATCTACCTAAATTGAAATAAAGATGTGTAAATGTGAAAGTTATCTAAATACAGCATTTTCATATACACTGCTAGTCATACAAAATAAAATACCAGAAAGGACAAGAGATATCAAAGTCAAATTTTTTTAGAGATAATATGCAGTACCAAGGAGAAATGACTTAAAATACAGCCAATTACAAGAGGCAGAATATATTGAAATCAGTGTTGATTGTTGAAGAAATGGCTTGGTAATAACTGCTGATACACGTCTCGCCATTGAATGAAAGAGTCTTTGTAAGTCTTGTTGAGATATGACTGACCATGTTACTCCCCAAGTGGTCAAAGTTGATCTGGTGAAAATGGAGGGTACTAGACCAGTCTTAATTTTAATCTTTGAATTCAGACGTTAGATAGATAATAAAATTGAGGAGAGAGGCAGGCTGAAAGACAGGAGTTGAATTTGGTAGGCGAAGAAGACTTGAACATTGTGAGACACGTGTATTTGCTCGTTATCCTGTTGGAATGGGGATGCTGGAAAGCGCTTAAGGTAAAAGAGACCAGGAGGTTCCAAACTCTCAGAGATATAGAGCTAAATGGTCATTGTACAAGAAATATGTACTAGTGGTGGTGCGTTAGTGGAATTCAATACCACCTCGAAACATAATACTGAGTATAAGACCAGTATGACGATGCATAAGTCAACAGTTAACCTATCTCTCTGCAAGGTGTTTTTATACTACAATCTAAACATATTGGTGTTGTAGGCAAAAACATGATTCGTCTGTAAAGCAATGTCATGCCCCTTGATTGCACATGTCAGCCGTTCAATAAAACATTGCAAATCATACGACTGTAGTTTTGAGACAATGGTAATCGTAGCAACGCGCTCCTTGTGGATATTCTACTGTGTTGCAAAAGACGCTGAATGGTACCAGGGCACAATTATTCTGCACCAGACCGTATTTGTTACGATATGGTTCCTGATGTATCACATCGATTTATCACTGCCATGTGCTCAATATACCCGCCATCAAGTGTAGTTCTGTGATTGTGATAAGGTAGTGCTATTGGTCAGTAGTTCCCTTTTCCATCCATCTGTTACATATCCGAATTACTGTTTCTCGGTGTTGTGCGACTGCTCAACAGTTTTTTGAAAGGACAAACTTCATTCTTTAGGGGCAACAATTAGTCCACGGTCAATTTTACAAACATACTCGAATAGTTCTCGTATTACATTTCGAGGCATAATGAAGCTTGTCGCTTAAAACTACCGATAAAAGAAACTATTCCAATACTTCAAAATAACATTCTATTTTCCTTTATGTAGAGTCCATAATGTGCATCTACGCTGAAGTGCTAACCATTTGCATATTCTATCACGGTATACTCTAGGTGAAAATACCACTTAAAGTGGATGCTTCCTTCATGATATTGCATTTTTGGTAGCCAACAGTATACATAAATTATTTTGAATTTTTCTAGTAACTGAAAGTGGAATATAATTTTTTGTAAGAGAAACTCATTTTTGTATTCTTTTTATAATTTAGCAAAAGTGAATTTAAAAATTGTTTCATTATTAAAATACAAAAACTACTGTTTTATGCTTCTACTTCTTCAAACGTATTTGTCCTTTTATACATTTAAGGTCATTACAATTATTATTTTACCATTCATGTTCATACATCTAACTCATTTTTTAGGAATACTCAACTTTAAATTGATAGTATTGCATAAAAATCACACAACCAAAATTTGATGTGTATCTTTTTAAGTATCAAGTCAACTTTACGTTATTTTGAAACATATTTCCTTTTTTAGAATTAATAATCAAGTATTTTCTATATACTAATTCATTCAAAAACTTCTGAAGCATTAAATTAGGTCAAAGAAAGTAATATATATTGTTAGAAATTTTTCAAACTTATTCAATTTAGATCTTAAAAATTGTCTGGAATCCTTTCGAAGAATGCTGTCGAATTTTCAAGAACACCTCTCCAAATATAACAAAAAAAATGTCATCTAGTTCTAACAATGTCCATGGAAACCGATCTTATTGTTACCGCTCTAATAACGCTTTTGTTGGGCTAACAATGACGATCTAGCCGCTTAGATATTGCAGGGGAGAGAAGAAAAAAATATTTTAAGGAAAAGAACCCAAGTATGAAATCGATCGTATTGGTCAGTTGCGGTTATAGTTTTGTTTTTGAATCTTCTTTTTATCTGCGACTTTTTCTTCTTCAATAAAGCAAAAGAAGGGGAAAATTAAAGGAAAAAAACACCAAGAACACTTTTCAATTCTTGCGATCCATTGTGATAGATTATAATCATCGCGACTCAATTATTCTAAAGCTTGTTTGCTTTTCTCTCCATACTTCCCCTCACAAATCGAATTTTCCCTTGGTTTAGGGATTTAGGAGGGACGTTTTGAGTAACTGTATTTATACTTTTTTTTCCCTATTTCACTTTTCTTTTATTTTATTTTGGACGTCTTAAAGGTATTTAGTATAATCATTTTAATGAAAAAAATACCCAGAGAAAAAATATGATGAAAATGTGAAGCGAAAAACTTTAAATACTGTTATCGCACTGTTGGTCTTTCATTATAGAGAAATAGAGAGATTTATTTTCGAGAGGAAGGGACAATTTTTTTATTCATTTTTTTCCTCGGCTAAAGATAGTCCTTTTTAACTTCTAAAAGAGCGAACAATTCTTTGTAATAATAATTTTTATGTTCTTGAAAACAGCTGTTAGTAAGGCGAATGTTTTACATGCAAATTAAGTTAGCGGTTTTGAATCTGTCATCGGGATAAGTAATATTAGAAATGGTACAAAAATAAAACACCTTACCTTTTGTAACAAATGGTAATTTTCTGTCGAGTTAATAAATAATTTCTCTCTTCGATGCAAGAACGGATTAAAGCGATAGAAAAAGGTTCTCTTTTTTAAAATAATGCATATAAGATAATTTGTTCCTGTATTAGAGAGAATTTAATCAAATGTATGAAAATGTAAAAATTCCCAAAATAAGTGAATTAAGGTATCGTATTTTAAATAGTTTTGTTTTCAGAAAGGTAAGTCCACATATCGCTTTCAGCAACAAAAGCACTTAATTAACATTCCAAGTCACGGAAAAGTGCAAATGGGAATTTAAAAAAAAAAAAAATCTTAAGAAGAAGATTAGAAGCAAAATAAAGGAGACATATTTGTTATTTAATTTAGTTTAATCTTAATATTTATTATTTGACTTTATAAAAGAGCTGAAGTTTTATTATTTTTTATTGATTCTTATTGTGTACGTAATAATACTTAGTTTCACTTTTTCTAGTTACAATACGTGATAATTCAATATATATATATATATATATATATATATATATATATATATATATATTGGGTAAAATTAAATTTCGAATTTAAACAATTTAATTTTTAACATTTTAAGAGTACTTAAGAGAAAAGAAATCTCTAAGCAAAATAAGAAATCTTGATCAATTACATAACGTAGTGTATGTAGTATAGCATTATAAATAAATGAAAAATAGACTTGCTCTATTCTGGAAGAAAATATTCTACAATTTATTTCGTCATTATTCGTCATATTATTGATTTTTAAATGATGCTTAATTTTTTTTAAAAAAAATAAAGTTTATTAAGCAATGCACTCTGAGACAGAAAACCGGTTCTAATAAAATATTTTTCAATTCTGCTGTGAACTTCTGGAATGAAAATGTTAAAATTAAAATTAAAAACTACTTCAAATCCTAAAGATTAAAAAAATTACACACATAACTATTGATTTCAAATTGCGGACTAAAATATCTTGTAAAAACATCAAGCGTCACTTTGTGCTAAATGGTTTCAACTGTGATTAATTTGCTACTGTAAACAGAGGAATTGGTTTACAACAAAGACTTCTGAAAAAAAAAAATGCGATCACCTATGTTTCCCTTTACTTTCTTCAAACAAGTCTTCAAATAATATTCTCGGATTATTTTGAAATACCATTATTTAGTGCATGATGAATGTTTATTTCAATGAAATAAACTGTGAATGCATTATTTTTGTATTTTAACGCATTTCTAATTTTCAAACAAAAATGTTTGCATGTAAGAAATAAAAAAAACTTTTTTACAAATAATACAAGTTCCGTTGTCCGAAGTTTTATGTGGGTTTCAGCCTTGATACTATTAAAACTTGATACAATTATTATTATTCAAAATCATCCCGTTGGCATGATGGGGAAGTTAGAAGAGGAGTTGTCAGCTCAGTTGTCGTCAGCATCACATGACTAAGACTCAAAATTAAGAGGACCCTCACCATTAACCCTCATGTTGGTTCTAGTATGACGTTGATAAAACCAATAAACTAACCTAAGCCTTCATTTGAAAAGATAATTTTAAAAATGGAGGGTCTTGGAACATTTTAGGAACTGTATTGCTACCTATGATTAATATATTCATATAAATAATACTATTTTTCAAATAATTTCGAACAGAATAAAAAAATCAAAAATTCTTGCTTTTAAATGTTTTTTGAATGAAAGCTACTTTTAAAAGAAATTGTAAAAACAATTGCTATGGAACAGAATTGTTTCAAATATTAAGCCCCATTTTATAGGTATGAATTTAAAATTGATTGCGAAATAATTTGAGAATTTTGTCATTTTACCAAGTGTTTAGTCTCAGCGTATGTATTAATTATTAGTACAGCTAAATATATTCTAATTTAATGATGTTTTGAAAAAAAGGTCTCGGAAAGAATATGGTACTTTTTACACATCTGAAGCTTTAATCAAGTATGGGAAAATTAAAATATAACAATATTTAATAATCATAAATGTAATTTATTGTGTACTTCACTAAAAGAAAAGTATTTTCCGGCGTATTATGACACTTTTGGGGGATTATTCTCAGTAAGTTCCAGTATTTCCTCAAACTTAAAGCAATAATTATTAATTTTTTTTTGTCTACCAAGAAAGAATTATAGGTTCTTATTTTAAAGGTTTTAATAAGTTTACTTACTAAAATGTTATTTATTCAGAGGCATTTGTACACAACATATCATATTTTGGGAAATTAATTGCTTCAGGATTTATTACAAAATACTTTTAGAGCACTACTATGTTTTTTTTTTCTATTTTATAATTATAGCATTTTAAAAATTTAAAAAAATGATACACATCTTATACGCAAAGAAAATTTTTAAATTCATTACTGTTTTTGCTGTATAACGGGACTTTTTAACACATTTCTCAGCCAATCAATATTCTTGAAATTTTCTCTAAGTCTGTATTCAACAGAATATAAAATGGTTGATAATTAAGCACTGTAAAATATAATTAAATATTAAAAAGTATGAGCAAACATACCATAGTTATGACTTTAAAATAATTTATAGTATTTATAGCAGCTTGAAATATGTTATTATATTATTAGTACTTTTCTAAAAAATTTATCATACATTTTAAAAATTATCTCACTACATATGATTAAGGATGATTTCAAAACCATATACACGCGAGATAAATAAATAGCACAAATTTATCGTAAAGATATTAGTTTAATATTAAAACAAATGGTATCATAGTAACTGAAAATATAATTCAAATATATCAACTTACAATTAAATGAATAATTTAAATATTTCTAAAGGCTATTAATTGACAAAATTTTATTACTTAATACTTTCTGTTAATTTATAAGTGTAATTTATGAATAAAAATCTAAAATTTAATTATTTATGAAAAAAATATGAGTCATTGAAATTAAAAGTGCATTTTGATTATTTGTTTAACAGATAAATTAAACGTTTTTTAAGACATTAAATTTTTTTTAAGAGTTATTTATAGTATTTTAATAGATAGTTATTTTATAATGACAACTAATTTTGCTTAAATATGAGGAACGACTATTTTTGGGGGATAGGTAAGATTAGATTTTCTTGGAGTCCACTCGCATGTATGATATTTCAGAACTAATTATCCGATTAATTACATCTCTTTTCTTTTGGTCAATAAAAATCTTAAGTAATTAGTTATTATTTTCGAATCAATGTGTAATCAGTGTCAATTTTCATCACAAGAGCACCATTTTCTGGTTCATCAAATGCAATTTATGAGAAATTAAAGAATTTAAATAAACCAGAT
>BMAW01054151.1:106650-179042 GCA_019974015.1 Nephila pilipes
ATATATATATATATATATATATATTACATGTTTGGTATTTTTATACGTGAAAATATATAGAAATATATATATATATATATTATATACAATCTTTCATTTATTTCTTATTACTTTTAACTACACACCATTAACTCTTTTCAAAAATAAGTTTGCGAGAAAGTAATTATGAATTGTAAAATGCTAAAGTATATGCACCGTACTAAATATTTCAAAAATTCTCCCTATTTCACTGTGATATTAAAGCTATTCTGTAACCAAAAGTAGCTAAAAATTTATTTAAATGTAAATATGGATAAAATCTCATTGCGTACAATTTTCATTAAAATACATCGAATAATCTTTCAACGAAATTGAATCTCTCTGAAATATCAAAATATTATTTACGATCTACATTTAATCGGTTTCATCAAAAATATACTTTTATTTAAGATCTGGGTATTTCAAGTATATAAAAAATTTACATTGTATTTTTAATATACCAGAATATTAAGTAACTAACTTATTTCTTTGCTGCTTTGAAGTCATTTAGTAAATTTGAAATAATTTTTTTCATTTTTTTCTTTTAATTTTCAGATATTTTAATTTTAGCTCTAAGTTCGTAATGGATTTTCTTTAATCATTTTGCAGTAATATCTTCCTTCAATTAAATTACAAATAAGAGATAAATGTTATTTTGAAATAAGGAAATCAAGTAAAGTGCTTAAAGATATTGGGCTCAAAGTAACAGATTGCACTTCTTATACTGTAACCTTAGTAAAGACGAATATCAAGACCAACCAATTAGTTCATTCAAGAGATTAACCTTTTTATCCTCGCGAAACTTTGGTTAAAACCTTTGTAGATACAACTGGAGCTGAGTCTAAAGAAAGAAATCACCAAATATTTACCTTCTTGAGATCTTTAAGACACTGTTCTAAAAAGTACTTTTTTTCCTTTCTGAGCTTAAATGCCATCCAGTCTAAAACACTCTAAATTGCTGAATTACTCAATGAAGGAATACTATTTACTGAGGGGGATTATTATTTTTTTTAAATGTTCGTTTCTCTAGAGCTTGTTCTGATTTTCTATTCTAAGTTGTATTTATTGTGGCTGCAAGAATATTTCTGCTTAAGAAACTTTTTTCATCTAGGCTTAAGTAGTTTACTTAATCTAAATTTTTAATTCTTATTAAATACTTTACTGAGTTTTGAACAAAACAGAAAGTTTTGTTTTATTTAAAAATAAATTTCCAAAATATTTGAAGATAATTTTCATTTTAATTACATGTGCAATTAACTTTTAACAATATATATAGATATGTTTTTAAAATTTTTTAGTAAGTTGATAATTGTTGTACTTGGTGCTAAATTTTGAGCAAAAACTAACGGTTTTGGTTTAAATAAATTAATTACGGAAGAGGTGTTACAAATAACAGCTTGCGCTTTATTTATTTCGAAATGAAGTCAAATAATATACAAGAAATTTATTTCTCATTTTACTGAACTTGACAGTTATTTTGTTAGAAATTATAAAATGTTTCAAAGCTATGTATATTGTGTTAAAATATTTTTTTAAAAATTAATATTGAAAAAAGATGCTTCAAATGAGTTTATTTATCTACATATATATACTAGTAATAGCAATGACACAACATGACCCAAATTTTGGTGTTAAAGTGAAGCTCTTTCCCAATCTCTTTATTTATTTACAACTTGTTCATCACTTGAAAATCTTTCAAAATTTGGGGGGGGTCAGTAGAAAATAGCCTCCAGTTGTTTTTAACTGCGATGTTATTAAAACGTCAGTCACGTATATACTTACAGCTAAAAGAGGAAGAGTAATTTTGAATTTTACATAAAAATATCTAAGAATAAATCAGAAGGTGTAAAATGTTTGTTTGGTTGTTCACATGTTCTATATTCTTGGTGAAACATAAGTCAGTTATAAAACTTAGATGACAAAACGATACTGGAGCATGTAAAACGACAAAATGTTCACCATTTGTTCACAAAAATGCTAAAATTATGAATGTATTAATTTATTTCACTTTTGTACAATATTATTTAAATATTTTTGTACTACTGTAAATATCTTATTTTTTGAATATTATATCAAAATAATTTATTTCTGTAACGATACATATAAATTTCCAATTAATGAAAAGTGGTTTTCCCTAATTAAGTTACATTTAAATTAGCAGAAAGTTAAAATAAATTTATTGAATTTTATTTATTAAATTATATAATGTTGAAAAAAGACTTTATAATGATGACTAGCTTTTATATTTAGTATTCTGTTCATTGAATAGCCATGGGATTCTCTTAGTCATTTTTAACACTTTCTTCTAATTCTATTAACTTTTCCATATGACGTTTTTAAATTATGCTAAATTGTTTTGAAGGCAGAAGAAATTGAGTATATATTTTTAGCTGGAGATAGAGAAAGAGAGTAGTGTGCATAAATTTTATTACTTATATTGATATTGAAACTGAGAATGATATTTTTTTTGCTTTTTATAGGGATTATATTTTACTTAACGTTATTTTAATTCAATTTTTTTCATAAAAATGCTGGAGAAATTTTAATATTTTTAAAAGAAAAGTGACATTTTAAATTAATTAGTGTTTAAAAATGCATTCATTTACTACGTCAGAGATATTTTGGCTCACCAGTTGAAAGTTTCAATTTTGAAGCAGGTAATAATAAGAAAATAATAAGAAAATTGTAAAATAAAGCCCAGATAACTATCTTTTTAATAAACGAAAGTGATTAATCTTTTAAGTTGTCTGTTTACCTATTGTTTTGAAAAGTTGACTTAATTTTACTTTAAAATATCTGAAATTTGTGTAACTTTACAATAAAAGTTTTTTGTTCAACGAAAAGAATGTTTCTTTAAGAAAAAGAAGGACTAGCGAAAGGGACTTTGAAGAACTGATGAATGAGTCTAGACTCATGCATCATTTGATCTAAATTCCATTATTTTTGTGCTACTTTTTCAGCCAAGTCTTCCATTTTTAAAGGAATTTTTGTTTCCTTATTGTTGAGTCCGAATACATTCTTACGATATTGATCCATGAATTAAATATGGTTTTCGAGAAATATTTACACATTTTAATAGATATTTATCCCCAAAAAAATATTTATTCATATATGTAAAAACAATATATTTCCCTTAAGAAAACAATTTCCTTTTCTCAATTTTAACGTTCCTTTTAATATTTGTTTACTATAACAACTAATTCTTATGCTAAATTCTAGAGGTTTAGTTTTTAAAATCATTTTATTTGATATGATATTATTTTATTATTGAGTTTGAACATAACTAGGCATATCATATACAGAGGTACCTTTGTTAACGACGACCTTAGTTAACAACGTACTTGGTAAATGATAAGTTGCTGTAAGGGAAGAATGTATTGGGAAATGACGCAGACTTTAGCTTATGACATCTTTTTCGATCGATTATACTCGTATATATACTTGTAGTACTATTACAACATTAGTCAGAAAACACGCTTTGGATAACAGTGGTTTTGGTTAACGACGATAATCTTTGAATAAATTACCGTTTTGTTAATCAAGGCACCACTCTATTACACCGTAGAATATACTATTATAATTAGTTTCATTTATCTTTCAGCATTTGTGAAACACATACAATGCCATACATTGCAAATGTTAGCTAATTCAAGTAGTGATCATTCAATATTCATTCTACAATTAGTTTGAAATGTTATGTTCTTATAAAGCATAACTAGAAACTTTTCCATGAATAAAAAAGTACATCACAATGAATGCCACCCTTTTATGAATATATGAAGATACAGAGAATTTGAAAAGTTTGTCATTTCATTTTATATTTGAAATGATCATTACTGTATTATCATTGTTGTTATTTAGCATTTTATTTTATTTCCCTGAATTTGGAAAATAAAATAAAGCTTAGAAAATAATTTAAATTCGGGAACTGAATCATCTTATTTTTGTTAAGTGATAAATTATTCAGTAATATTTTTATCAATTTCATTAATTTGTGTTTAATGAAAGCTTGTAGTTAAAGTCTTGTAGGAGAAACCTAATAGGCTGGCACTTTTTCATTAAAATGTGTGGTCGAACAGTTTTTTTTTCTGCTGAAAAAACAATACAAAAAAAGGACACGAAGAAAAATACTTTTAATAGTTAATAGACTCATAGGAACTGGTTTGCAATCATCATTTACAATCCCAAACACGTACTTCGTATTAGAACTTTTTTTTATAAATAAATATCACTTTCTTCCTTTTATTTAAACAAAACCAGTTTGTAAGATATTTTAAAATCCAATTGCATTAAATAGTACATATTACTTAACTTACATATTTATAAAATAAAGACATTGCATAAAGTAAACATTAGTATAAAATAGTAAATTTCTTATTAAATATATATCAGTTTCCAATTAAAATGAAACATATGTTATAATATTATACAAATAGTTTTATGTTCAAATTTTTTTTCACAACCTAAGCAAGAGAGACGTTTTCACACTACATCATGCATGCTTATATATGTGTCTAAAATATTGTAACCTCTGTAGAGGAAAAAAATCAATTTCAAATTATATTGAAGTTATAGTTAGATTAAATGTTTTTGGTATATAATTCGTTTCCTTATACGTTTTTTTTTGTTCATTAAATACTTTAGCCATTGTCCCTTTATTTTATCCATTTTAATTCAATTTTCTGAATTTTGGCTTACCAAAAGCTCGATTAGATGTATTTCAAAATGAAACTGCTTTTAGTTTTAAACGTAACTAGATTCTTAGGGATTTGTAACATGGCTTAGACATAATATTTTTTTAAAACAACTTAATAAGTATTCCAATCTTCATAAAATCAGAATATATCATGCTTTTTTTATGAAGGTAAATCAAAAACTATCAACATTTTTGACATAAATATTTTTACGTTGTGCATACTGACTTCTGATCTCACTTATTTTTATTTTGTTGTTGCTGTTGTTGTAATGCTAAGAAATTATAATCTTAATTTCACCTTTTTCTTCCTACCGTTATAGATAGATGGTTTCCATATTAGAAGTTTGCACCTAGAGGAACAATGAGCAATGATCCGATTACTCTGTTTGATGGACTTCAATGATTCAGAAATTTATCGTAGGCTATCACAGAAATAAGGTGAAATGCCATTATTGTATAGAATTGTGTATTTGGGAATCGAGACGTTTAAAAGTGGTCGAACAAGTGCAACGCACGAAGAAGGAACAAAACGGCCATTAAACCTCCTGCTCAAATATCATAAGGCCTGCACATGGTGCGCCAAGAATGATGACTGCAGAGTACAGGCTCATTCGTTTTAGGGTCTATCGAAATGTACTCAATAGCTTCAACAAGTGAAACGCAGGAAGAAAAAGCTGGATGGCCATCTAACTCCCGCTCGGTGTACATAAAGTTTGTAGACGGTGGGTACCAATAAAGCTGACTGCAGAACACAGGCTCATTCATGTTACGGTCTGTCAAAGCTTGCCCAATCACTTAAACAACGAATGTAATATTTTTTCAGTAAGATAAGTTCCCAAAATTGAAACATTGGTTCATCAAGATGAGCCAAAATCAAAACGCCAGAGTAAGTAATGGAAATACTCCGGTGTAAAAAATAAATTCAAGACTGTGACAAATGTTATGTTAACTGTTTTTGGGCACAAAAGGGATCATAATGGAAGAATTCATGGAAAGACGAACTCCAATCAACAGAGCAAGTTACAATGGAAAGTTGGAAAAAAGGCTAAAAATATCAATTCGCAACAAATGTCATGCTTTAGTTGAAAATTTTGGCGATTCATGACAACGCACTGCCTCACATGGCTCGTCACATTATTGAAACTACCAGCAAGATGAAATTAGAATTACTGGAACGCCGTTCTTAACACATGGATCAATAAGTTCCGAGACTAACCCAGAGATCGCTCTCGTAGTAAACCAGTAACCAGGTCTTTCTAGAGTACTAACCTTTGCTTGAAACGTGTCAAAATTTTAAGTCGATCGGACCAGAAACAGCTGAGTTATCGAGGTTGGAGTAAAGTCGTTTTGCAGTTTGTTTAAAAAATGGAAAAAACCGAGTTTCGTGTTCTGATAAAACATTGTTTTTTAATGGGTAAAAACATCGTGCAAGCGAAACAATGGATTGAAACATGTTACCCGGACTCTTGTCCATCAAAAGCAACGATTTGTCGGTGGTTTGCCGAGTTTAAACGTGGTCGTACCGACACAAATGACGCGGAACGCTCGGGTAGACCTGTGGAAGCCGTTACAATGGAAAATGTGAGTGAAGTGACAAAAATTATAATGAAAGATCGTAAAGTGAAGCTCCGTGAGATTGCTGAGATGACACAGATATCATATGGAAGTGTATTTACTATCCTTCATGAAAAATTGAGCATGAAAAAGGTTTTTTCCAAGTGGGTGCCGCGATTGCTTTCGATGGAACAAAAACAGCAACGAGTCGATGATTCAGAAAGCTGTTTATCGCTATTTACTCGCAACAAAAAAGATTTCTTGCGTGACCATGGACGAAACATGGATACATCACTACACTCCAGAGTCGAAGCGGCAGTCATCTGAGTGGCGCACAGCTGGCGAAAGCCGTCCGAAAACGCAGCAGTCAGCTGGCAAAGTCATGGCGTCAGTTTTTTGGGATACGCATGGCGTGATTTTCATTGACTACCTCGAATAAGGTAAATCAATCATTTTTTTTTTTTTTTTTTTTTTTTTTTTGTGTTTGAAGGAGGAAATCGCAAAAAAACGACCGCACATGCAGAGAAAAAAAATCCTTTTTCACCAAGACAATGCACCCTGCCACAATTCGATGAAAACAATGGCAAAATTGAACGAATTGGGCTTTGATCTGCTTCCCCACCCCCCATACTCGCCAGATTTAGCTCCCAGTGACTACTGGCTCTTTGCTGATCTTAAAAAAATGCTCCAGGGAAAAAGATTTGGCTCAAATGAGGAGGTCATCGCTGAAACTGAAGCTTATTTTGAAGCGAAAGATAATTTTTTTTATAAACATGGTATTGAAAAATTGGAAAAGCGTTGGAACGATTGTATCACCCTAAAAGGTGATTATGTTGATGAAAAAAAAAATTTGCAAAAAAAATGTTGTTTCAATGTTAGTCTCGGGACTTATTGATCCATGTGTTACAATCTAGACATATATCCATCAGGCTTTCCCTAGAATGTTTTGTGAGTTCGCCACTTTGGCTCCGGCATTGAATACAAATATTGGTATGAAAGTGGCATCATGACCAACCGAAAACTTTTTTACATGGAAGGAATACTCAAGCTTGTTGACCGTTGAACAAAGTGTATTGATAAGGATAGAAATTAAGTAGAAAAGTGAGGGGTGTAGTGAAACCCTAGCTTCATAGAAATATATTTCAGATTGTTAAGTATAATAAATGTTCATTCTACCCTTGTATTTATATTACAAATTCTAGAAAATATTAAATAATTTTCTTAGTGTTTGTTCGACATTTTATCAAGCAGATTTAAAAAATCTTTGTTAAGTTCTTAAGTGCATTTTTCTTTTCTAATTAATGAATTAAAATTACTTTTATAATATATCCTCTTAGTATGTAATTAAAAAGAATTAATAATTTTGATAATATAATATGTTGAGTCCTTTTTATGTCATTGAATCATTGTGTGTTTAATTCGCAATTTTCGGAGACCACTTTTTAAAAAAAAATGATAATGATAAAAGTTTTATAATGAAGAATAATAGAAATGCATATCATCGTAAAAATTTTAATATGTATATATGTTTTGAAAAAATGTTTTTTTATGAAATTTATCAAGATTTTCAATATCACAAAAAACTGCATAATTATAAAAATATTAGACGTAAGGAATTTTTATTTCATTTATATACTTCTCAATCCTTCAAAAGTGTCACGAACCACATGATAACAATTGTTTTAAAAAATTATTTTATAAGCATTCGGAGTTGACGTAGATGAATTTTCATCAACATTACTTTATATTTTGAACTATAAATGACTGCAAAATGTGACTGAATTTAACTGTATCAATCTATACAATTTGTTACATTTTGAAAAGCTTATTGAATATGTATCCCAAATTTTGTTCAATTTGGATGGAATGTTTCGGTGATATCACGTTTTTCGTGCATAAGTTATGTTGTAAATTTCATTCTAAAACATTCGAAAGGTATATTTATATGTTAATCAAAATTAATACTACAAAAACAACTTTAAAATATTTAGTTTTCTTTTTTATCATCAACAACAATTTTAATTTTTCTTTTTATAGGCATACCGTTCTTCAGGAAGTGTTTGTTGATAGCAGTGAAGGGCTTTTTGAATCTTCAATACTTTACACATTATTTGTTCCTGTACATTATAGCAATCAGAAGCAATACCCACTTCATTTAAAATGGATAATAATCGATAAAAGCACTAATGTATTACATAACAGCAATATGAGCTCCTGAATGCAATGTTTGAGGCTCCATATTTATTTCTTTGAGCAGTATTTGTCACAGAATTGCATTAAACAATTCATTAACATTTTTGATTTTCATTGCAAATATTTCCTTAGGAGATTTTTATCATGCAAAGACAAATAAACTAGACTGATAATATTAATGTTTTGGGGCAGTCCTGATTATTTTTCTTGGTATAAAATATTAAAAAATTTATTTTGTTGAAATTTTCATCAGTATTCCAGTTCGATATGACACTCAATTTTCTGGTTGATGTTTTAAGAAGCAACAATAAAAAAAAAATGGAGCAATCACAGCAGACTACATTTTATTTAACTCTGGCATTGTTTCGAATAACAATTCCGTAATAATTTGCAATTTGTTTAATAGAATCATAGTGACTAACTTTCTCCTTCTTTGAGTTTTATTTTTACTCTTAGCAGTTTTCGAAGCCTTATTCCGCCTGTTTTCTATATATGTTCCGTACTTTAGGGATTGGATACATAGTCCATTCCGTAAATATTTTTTATTTCACTTAGCGTTTTAGTGTCTATCATCATTAAAGTCAATATATAGCAACCTTTTGTGAGTTTCGGTTCTTTCGAAAATGCTTTAAGTCCAAATATAATCCATGTTCGATGTAAGTCATTTATTATGATTATAATTAATCATGATTGCAATTATCATATAATTAATTAATTACATTTAGTAGTTTAGAAACGTATTTCTTATAATATTGAGATAAAGTTTCAGAAAGAAAGTCTCAGAAAGTCAGAAATCTTTCCATTTTCTAAAGATAGAGCATTTACACTACTATTCGCAGATGAAAGGTTAAATCCAAAATCCTGCACAATTTACGAAGAGTTTTTCTTTATACTTCTCTGTTGTACAACATAAAAGTGAAAAAACATCAAATAAAATTTCAAAACACCCCAATAGGTTTCCATTTGAATGTTATGACTACTTATTTTCTTGTTTAGACTAAGTGCATTTCTGTAGCTTTATTGAACTAGCAGTCATGTCTACTGACGGTTGAAACAGTCCTAATATAGGTATTTAGTTTCCTTGAAATCTGAATTTACGAGGACGATACGATCAGACATTTCCAATATTTTCAAGGAAAACAAACTTTAGTTTAATTTCAAACAATTAAAGAGCTGAAAATAAAGCAAAAAGTAGGGACAAAACTCTACTTTCATAAGAGCGATAAATTTGATGAAAACTATAAACAAAAATTTAACAGTGATTGTCAGAAAAGCTTATACAATCATTTACAATATAATAGTTTAAAATAATTATTAGCTAACTGTGACTGGATAAGTAGAAAATTAAAATTATGATTTTAAAATATAATTTTAGGTAAATAATACCTAAAAGCTAGATAAATCGTCTGATTCTGGTTTGTTTTCAACAACTGCGTATTATTAAAAATGCTATAAATTGAGTTCTATCTTGCGTAAAATAAAAAATTAGGTCTTTTTTAATTTTGAGAAATAGGACTTTATTTTTCAGTCAGAAACAAAATTCAAAATCTTCTCCAAAAAATTCCTTTTTAATCTAATCGGATACCTAAAACTGTCAATAATTTTAAATCTTTTACATTAATATATTGTGTTGAACAAAATATCTAGTTTTGTTTGGAGAGGGATAAAATTCATTTATTTACCGATATTAAGTATTTATTTGAAGTCAAATTTATTTATATAAAAATTTGTGAGCTAAAGTACTGGAGAAATGAATTCACTTTTCGTCTTTCAAATAAGTATTACTTACCTTAGCATAAATCATGTTGGTATGTTCTGCATAATGACTGATATTTGTTGGTTTTTATTCATAAAGCATTTTGTAGGTTTTTGAGGAACAAAAAATATTGTAAAGATTTCTTAACTGAAACTATAAACTAAATTTTCTTCCCTTTGTTTTCTAATAGTTTTGCCTAAGAAGCAACATAATATCAATTAGTTTTTACTAAGTTAGAGTATTTTAGACTAATCTAACTATTATGTAATTCTACGATTCCCCTAAAAGTTCATTTATTTTGTATTTCTTGCTTGGAACTGGGTAAAAAAATTTAAATTTCTGTTCGTGTGCTATTTTTTTTACCTAAAGTTTTTTAAGTGGGGAATCTTTGCAATTTAACTTTTATATTTCAGTGTTTTCAAAAATAATAAGACCTCGTTTTTCTTATGTCCTTTTTTAATAATGTTTTCTTATTCAGAGTAAAACTTCAATACACGTATTAATTCTAATACCATTTTGCTAACATTCAAAAATTTGTCTTGAGTTTAAACTTTCGTTAAGTAGGTTTAAGTGATAAATAACGATGCTTTATGATACTTAAATAATTGAAAAAAAATAGTTTAAATTTGATAAAAGTATCATCCTACTGTTTGCTCATTTAACAGATTAAGCATTTCATTGCATGCATACAAATATATGCATACACAAATAATACCTATTTTGAATCACACACTTCCATAACGTTATTTACAAAAATTATAAAATGAATTAAATGATACTTCAACAAATTCTGGGTAAAAGAGACATTAATGTTTGATCTCCATACATCAAACGATCCAATAAAATTGTTTAAAATAACCAATCAAATGCATATTTACAACTCCTGTTTGAAAAAAAAAATTACATAAGATGTTCCACTCAATTTAATTAATTACGAGCTTAAAGTGAATAATTTTCAATAAAAACATGAAAAATGGAAACAGGAAGTGAAGTAAGAAAGATATATTCTAACAGAACGTATTGTCGATATAAGAAACTGTCTCTACATCAAACATCCCGTCTGTTATATAGGAACTAATTTGTCAAATTCTGAGAACCAAAAAAACACTACTAATTAATTGTCAAATAAACTTTAAATATCCACCATGTTGGTATATATACAAAACAAAATTCATATTTCAAGAAAATTGCATTACTTTATTATTTGCGAATTATAAGTTATGAAAACAATGTATGATATAATATTGATTTAATTTATTAAATATTAAGTTTTATTTGATAAAGATATTTTTAACTTCTGTTTCCTTATTTTCTTCTCCACAAATATTTGTATTTATTAAATATAAATCTAGCATTTAGTTGATAAAAATTGATAATATTTCATTAACAACGTTTATGTTTCTTGAATAATTGTGGAATGATTAGAGATCGTGCAATTTTAAGTTGCTTATATTAAGTCTATTTCCCTTAATTGATCCTTAAACCAATTTTTTTTGTTTTTGTCTTAACTTTCTAATTATTTTACTTTTTCGCACAATGGCATGATTTAAATTTCTTTAAAAATAAAATTTCTTTAAATTATAACTGATAGTTAAATACTAACGATTTTTTTAAAGAAGGAATTTTTCCTAGTTTATAAAAAATAAGTCTAGAAAAGTCTAGAAAAAATAATAATAGAGAAAGAAATAAGGCTAGAAAAAATAAGTCTGTTATTAACATGCAATTAAGGGTGTTTATTTGATAACTTCTTCAATATCAGTCATATCGAAAAAGAAACTCAAAAACATTAATAGTTATTGATAAAAAAATATAATAAATAGATATAAAAATTTTCCATAATTTTCAAGAGATATGTAGTTTCATCAATATCTTATAACTTTTATTTTAAATTTACTTTTATGCATATTTCCTTTCATACTTTTTTTTTAATAAAATATTTACCAAAATGGGAGATCAAACAGAAAAAGAGTAATTAATACTATTAATATTAAGATATTAAAAGAGTGTATTAGGAAATCAAGCCAGTATCAAACACCGTTGTGTAAAAATAAAATTGAGTAAATAAATAGAATTACGGAACAATTAACCAGCCTTAGAGTGATTATCCACATAAAATTTTTAAGATATTGGATATGTTACAATTTTTGGGCAAAAAATATGCTTTATTACTCAATGATGAAGAGTTAAAATTGCATGAAATGCAATGTCTTACGGAAATAAAATCTTTCGAAAAAATGAGACGAAAAAATAGAACCCCATGTAGTTGAAGTCATCTAACTGGAATAAGTCTAATGGATAGAAGAATATGAGTCTTGCCTGAAATTTCCGAGTGACGGATACATATGTGTATAAAAGAAAATAAAATCCTTCACCTCACTAAAGGATAAAGGGAGAAAAATGTAGCAAAAGGCTTCCATTCAGCACAAGAGGACAAAAGAGAGTATAATTTAAAGCACTCAATAAAAAAGGCCCATATACGATGAAAAGCCACCAATTTTTCAAAATGTGATAAGGTTGATAGCTTATAGATCAATTTATTACTTGAAACGTCGTTCTGGTGGCACAAGCTGATTTTATTCAGCGATATACGATCTAAAATGAGAAAAAGAGAATGAATGAATGAGTTCTAGAGAAATAACAAGGAGTCCGATTCTTTCGTATTATTATTATTTCTTTAAAACACTTTTTTTTTACTCTTGTCACTAAAGTTACGATTTGAAATTACGTTAGTAAGAGGAAATTTTCCATGGATCTCTTCTTACTTTCCTTTTCGAATTATTTTTATTATTCTCTTTAACGCATCTTCTACATAATATCGAAAAAGACTCCCTCATTTCATCCCCCTTTTTTGTAAAGTTTTTCTTGTAATTTATTTTTTAATCCTAAATCACGACATTTTCTCTGCAAGTCATCAAGTATGCATTAATGGCTTCGCACATTGCCAGGCATTTGCAATCATTATCTTTAATTCCACCCTGTAATGACTAGATGAAGAATAGAAAGAATTTTGTTGGTGCAGTGAACGTATGAAAATTTGTTTTGGATGTTCATTATAGTGATTTATATAACACTGATTTTCATAAGTGAGCCTTTTCGTGTTGTTTTTCAGCTCACCTTTTCTGTTATACATTATTTTGTTTTGAGAAGACAAATTTTAACCTATCATTACAAAATCAATTGCCTGTTTTTGCTAAAAAAAATTACGATGCATTGTGTCGAAGAATGTTTCAAAAATACTTCATAGCTTTATGATTTAAAATCAAGTGTAATTAATAGTTAGAAATGTAAATTTTCAGAAAAACACAATTTAAGTGTTTATGATACAACAACATTGCAATATTGTAAATGATTTTACACAATGTAAGTTTTAAACATTTTAATACTATAATAAGATAAATGATAAGCAACCATATACTTATGTTAAAAATATTAACTTTTTTTTTAATAAATACTCATACATTTCAATTAGAAGACAATTGTATAATGTTACATAAATCTCAAAATTAACCCATACTTATTTATTTCAAGAAATATTTTCTAGAATAATTTAGAAAAGTAGCGCGCATTCATTTTGGTATAAATTTAATAAATTAAGCAAAAAATCATTTAAACACACACACACACACACATATATATATATATATATATAATCAAGAATAATTATTTATTCTTAGCAATTGATACATAAATTTTATTAATAATGACTATCTGGCTTTGGAAAATAAGGATACAATAAAATTCATCAAAACTCATCTCTGTTTCCAGATTTCCTTCTAATTTTTTTTTGCTTTGTTTTAATGATTACTTTCCTTATTAGCACGAATAAATCATTTACGATATTTCTTATTTTGAAGCAACATACTTTAGATACAACTCATTTTTGTCTTAATTCGAAAAAGAACTCTGAATTTTCTTCAGATATCTGTAAGGCTTTTTACATTTTTCTTAAGAAATACCAAACTTTAATAATTTACCGAGAAGTTAATGACACCTAGACAATTAAAACCATATAGTTCAGTTAAAATCTCTCATAGGTCAAAGAAATCCCCTCAGCTGTTAGCATTTTCACTTCTGTATCCTTGTTCCTGGGGAACTAATTACTAACTAGTGTCCAAGTTGTCTTGCTAGGCCACCGCTGGGCCCTAATTTAACTTCCTAAATAATAACTTGACACATTGAGAGATGAAGTACCGAATTGACATATGGCCAGATACTCAAGCCGAAATTATTAGGATTCAAACCTGGGTTGACAGTGCTCGCGGTCAGGCAAGCTAACCATTACACACTCGCGACCATAAATTTTTATGGTAATGGCTCATTACAACATCTTAAATGGATTATCTTAAATTAATAATTAAAGAGCTTAAGCTTTATTCCTGTTAACTAGTTGAAAAAGTAACTGATATTTTATGAAAGTAATAAGTCTTTAGTAAATTTTTTGTATTTACATTTTTTTTAAAAAATATATATTAAAACAATAAATGAAACGTTGTTACAAAATGATTCGTTTCTAAGTAACTTTTCTTTGCAGATAGATACAATAAAACTTTTCAACCAATTTAAAATTTTAAGAAATACATTTATTCCCTAACATACACTCTTTTTTCTCCCTTTTTGGTAATCTAGATAGAGTAAGAAAATTCGCGTTGCTGCACCAGCATACTACAAAATTACTTGAGAAAGAAAATATCAATAATTTTAGGCATTATCAAAAACAGTAATATCGGTTACTACCTCAGTAAATCGGGAATATTTGACAGTTCTAACAGTGCACATTAGTTCTTCTTACACATAGTGCACATTTCCAAATGATAGAACTCGTTTACAGCTTCACATTTACGTGATCGATTTTGAATAAGTATTTTTTTTTCTTTAAGCACCTAAGATTAGTCAACGGAGTGGAACCAACTGAGATTAAGGACTGAGGAAGTGCCATCATCGTTTTGTTCAAGGAAGTGTTGATGGATGACTTCAATTAATACCACGGAAACTGAAGGAATTGGAAAGAATTTTGATAAACCATGTAAAAATGCGTCAGTAATAAAACAAAGAAATTTTACGCGTCATCAAATAGTGTACTTAAAAGAAGATACTGACAGGTTTACAGAAGAGAAAAGGCTAATCTCAGAATGAAAAATTACAGGAAGAATACCCTTCAAGCGATAAAACATTCTTTTGAATAAATGATGAAAAAATATTGCTGCTAGTATCATTCTTGAACTTAATCCTGTCTACAAAAAATGAAATTTCAAGCAACATTCTTATTTCAAAATTCTCTTTCGTTTTTGGGAGAGTAGAATGTCGTAGTCTAAACATTGCTAAAATTAAATTATCCCCAGGTACTAGTAAAGGAATAAATGTTAGATATAAATGTTAACTAACAAAAACATATATTTTAAAAAAAAATATTTTGTATGACTTAATATTTACTACACTAAATATGAATTTATTATTATTATATATTTGTCTTTTTTATATAATTGATTAAAAATGCCTCAATATTTTGATAAGCTTCCTTTTCTCCTCTTAAAAAATGTTTCTAAAATTTTTTTTAAGATGCATATCCATAAAAATATTCTGAATAATATTTCATTTGACTTAATATAGATTATACTAAGTATGAATTTATTAAGTAAAAGGTGGTCTTAAGTAATTTCCCCGGTATATGAATCCCTAGAGGCCTATCCCCAGTGTCAAACGAAAGGAAATTTCAGATATTGTTACATGTAGGCATGCGTTCGATAATGTGATTATTGAAAACAATAGAACTCCCCTGGTTGCGGTAAAAAAAAATATTTCAAAATTTTCAAATGGCCACACCAGAGTTTTCCTTGTCCAAATTGATCAGATCATTGAAAAACCATAAATAACATTCGAACTATACACGTATGACGAAAATTGCCTGTATACTCATGAAACATTTGAAAAGAAGAGCATTGTAAGAAATCAATAACAACTCAAGAGAGGAGAGGGGAAAAATACTTTTATTGAATTTAAGCATTTTCATTGGGCCCATTCTCGCAGATGATAACGTATTATATACGGGAGAGCTTTGACAATAATCACGAACGTAACATTTCTAGAAAAATCTGTGCAATTTCAAGTTTTAAGGCATCTTATACTTCTCTCAAATCTTACGGATTTGATATGTATACCTTAGATTTCATATAATCAAAGAACCAGAAATATAACGGTTTTTGATCGAGGGATCACAGCGGCACGAAACTTAACAGTTATGAAAGAGATTTTATCACTAAAGAGCTGTCGCACTTATCGAACACGTGTAGATTAGCAACATTTTGCTTCCATACAATGCCATTTAATCACATTTTGCTGGAGCAATGCTGGAATTACGTAATTCTACCACTATTTTTTATAATAAGCATATGTGTTTTACAATGTTTTAATATATGTAAAATCGATCTGTTCGAATAATTACGGACCAAGAACGAATGTGCTAATGACTCCACAACACACAGACATTTAAGCATCGTGGAAAGATGCTGGCGTCACATCGCGGGGATTCGCATCAACCAAATGTACACAGTACTTGGATTTTACGTTCCCAGTTAGAAGAAATATGCCTCATCCGCCCATAACATCTACTGAGGCAACCTGCTATCTTCATCATTTGATGAGGAAAATATTTGCAAAGTTGACGGGCTGTTGCTCGTCTCCAGGTTGCAACATATAAGTGCTGGAATCGATATGGAAACATCTGAAGAGCCGAGAGAAGAAGCCTAAGAACTGTTGATTTTCTTACATCCAAATTGTGGGATACACATTTTGCAGTATGTAATGGACCTGTGGTAATCGTATAAGGCACTTACGTAACAACTTCAACAGACAACCGATCTATCGCATTTACATTCAGTTTTTACAGAATCATGTACAATTTGTATGGATCATGGACTTTGTTTTAGCTAATTATTTCGACGGTAATCTTTCACTACTTCGTCAATATTTTCCCCGTTCTGATAAAAAAGTTTCATCATTTTATATTTTTGTTTCCTTGTAAGTTTCATGTTGTCGGCAATTTCGAACATCTAATTGAAGAAAAATTCTTCATATACTGTTTATTAAGGGTTTTCCATAAGCAATGCTTTGTACATGGTATTTCATGTCATTGGTGCCTCTACAGTCTATCCCTGCTAATTAAGAAAAATGCATCAATGCACCTCCTCTCTGTGTTGTCGTTGGTCCTTTACAATGCTCTTCGGAAAGTTCTTATATATATACCTGGAATTTTTGTCATACTTCAATCATTTCAACACCATTTATGGTTTTCAATACGCTGATCAATTTGCTCAGAATAAACTTGGATATAGCCATTCGAAAATATCAAAAATATCTTTCACTGTAACTCTAACCGTGGATGTTCTATTGTTTTAAATTATCACTATCTCGAGCACATACTATCAAATAACAATATCTGAAATTTCCTTTTGGTTGTTTGAGGGGATATTTTTTAGGACCTCATATATAGGGGAAATGTTATTATATTTATTCATCTTATTATAATACATTAAATGAAAAATGTTTATATATATATATAATTTGAGCAGTTATTTTTGCTGTTCTTTCTTCAGTGATTTCTTTTTTTAACAAGCTTCATTTTTACTTTATCTCTTTATAATGTGCTTCTCATTGCTTGTTAAATTTTTTTACTTTACCTTTTGATCCTTTACCCTTATTTTCTTCATATTTTGGCTGATAATTTGTGAAAACGATACTGATAAAAAAGCATAAAAAATTTCTAAAATGAAGTATGCAGCTTGAATTTTTGAGTCAATTACGAATTATATATATTATTCAGGAAATTGAGTGTTTAATTTCAGAATATATTCTGAAAACAGATAGCTTGATTTCAATGAACATATTTGTTGAATTTAAGGTTGTTCGGATTTTAAAAAAATATGATTCTTGCATAAAACTGACAAGTAGAAAATGAATTGGATAAAATATCAGATCCAGTAATTTTTTTTCATTTAGAAAAAATTCTAAAGCTTAAAAATACGGCTGGTTTTGTGAAAATAATGAATTATTTAAATAATTTTAAGTTATAAAGTTCATTTTAATGATTAATTTTTAGCATACCTCTAATAAAATTAGTATCTTAATAAATTTAAAAAATGCTTATCAGTGAAAAGAATCAGTGAAAATGGAAATTTCAACACAATTCACAGAAATATGTTATAAGACATATACATTATAAAAATGAAATGATAAAATGCATAACGTAAGAATTAGTGATTGTAAAAGCATTGAGATATTCTATAAAAATACCAACAAGGCTTATAGGAGTACTTACATTTTTCCAGTTGGGATTATTATTTCATTTCTATCATGAAAAACAAGGTGATTCAAAACTCATGGGCAAAAATTTAAGGGTGATAGAAAAAATACAAACAAGCAATATATATATATATATATTCACCATACCTAGATAGCACTGTAATGGAAATAATTAAAGCGCGAATTTTCTTACACATCTGTTTTTTTCTACCGTGGATTTCAGCAGGCATGGTGATGTACATTAATCAAAAAAGGTCATGCCTCTTAAAACCCACTGTAAAATGATTATGTGTAAAAAAAAACTCACACTTTATGCTTTCCATTACATCGTCGTCAAGCGGTTCACCTCTTGATCTCCACCTATGTATTGTATGGAGAAAATTGCTTGTTTAGATGTTTTCTATCACCCCTTTAATTTTTTCCCATTAGTATCGAGACACCCTGTATAATCGAATATGAAAATGTGTATAATTTTTTAAACTGTAAAGCTCATCAACTTGGAACATATATATGATTAAATATTTTTTAAAAGGGTGCAAAATGCATTTTTTAATTCACACAAATAGTTTTTGTTAACTTAATCTTTAATGCAATTATAATAAACTGGAAAAAATTATGCCTTGAAATGATTAAGGACAGTAAAATATGTCTTAAAAATCATTTAAGTTTTTATTACATATACGGTATTTCAAAATTATGACAATCAAGAATTCTCTATAAAAAATTCTATTGAAGTATTTGTGATAAAACTAGTCTAACTAAATAGCAATATTTTTTCAAGCAACTTTTTGCTCTTTAATAAAATTAATTTCATAATTTACAAATTATAAATATAGTAAAAATATAATTATCAAAAGTATCAAAGTAAACCCAATTTAATTGTTGAAACTGCAAACTAATTTGTAATTTTAAATTTTAACTGTTTGAAAGCTGTAATTTCATTTATTCACAGAAGCCTTTTATCGTAATCTCCAACCAAATTTTCTGTCTATAATAACTATTCGTATTCTTCAAAATTATAAGTAAGTGATAATTTATTTTGTAAAAGAGATTTAATTAATGTCTTTATTTAGAAGTAAAGTGAAAAAACTTTTCATGAAACTGTGACTTGGGGCAATTTAGTAAATTGTGTTTGATTCTTTAAAATATTTTTCTTGGAAAAGCCACCAAATCATCCCTCTACTTTAAATTCTTGATTTCACATGCAATGAATAATTCACCCAGAACACACAACTAGACAATTGTAAAAGAGAAAAATAAACGAGAAAAGGGAAAAAGCTAGATTACATAATCTCCGGTCGGAGATTCATAACTCGTTTTACCATAACGAATCAGAAATTTCTTTTTTGTTCACTCTCACAACCACCAATATTTTGAGATTCGCAATTCCCATTTCAACCACTTTCCCTCTCTCCTTGCAGTAAATTTAAAATTCTTTTCTTTAACATCATCTTCTTTTTCTCCTCCCACAATGAGCATTTTAAGTATTAGGAACGAGTCACGAAGTCGTCATTATTCGAAATTGCAGTTTGAGATCGTTTGTTTTATTTTCACAGGTATCATGCGTTCGGTACATCTTGAATCGGAAGAGGCCTTGTCTTTTCTCTACGAAGGCAGAATTTGCATCTTGATGTCATTCTAACACCTACAGTATTTTGCATACATTGTTACGAATAAAATCCTCCTCATTGATCAAGTCACATACATAAAGAACGAAAAAGATGCGATAAGGTATTCTTGGTGGAACAGGAAAAAAATAAGAAATGTGCTATGGGCTTCGAGAAACAGGATTTTCTCAATAAAAACGAACCTCGATCTCAGTTTATTTATCGTTGCTCGATTTCACAAGAGATTAAGAAAGAAACCCAGAGATTTATTTGCCTTTAGTAATGCAAACTCACTGTTTTTGCTTAAGATCTTCAGATTCTAGCTATGATTAGATTGCTTCTAATTTGTTGCTTTCATTTTATTTAGGATTCAAAGACGCTTGGATAGCAAAATACAGATGTTTGTTTAAGTGGGTTGTTTAGGGATTTTTATTTTGCACCACAGGGTTCCAATTGATACTCGCCATCCATCTCGATGAGTAAAAAGAAAGTATTGTTAAAGCGGGATTTGTTCTCAAAGTAATGGGATTCAAATCTGTTCTTTGGAAACTTGATCTATTCTTGCCTATTGTAATGTAAACCCGTGAATTCTTCATTTGCGTACAGAATGGAGTTCCTCTTCCTTTATCACGACGAGATATTCAAACAGGGTCTTTTTCAAACTAGATAGAAGAGCTAATTTGCGTTTTATAGCGCTTTACTTCTTACACTCTAATACTACTGAATAATAGAGTTTTTGTGGGAATAAGAAAAATTCCCTTGTGCCCAACGAATCTTTATTAACTTTCCCCAGAACTGTTGAACAATCATGAAAACTAGAGCTATTTTTCATGAAATTAAATACTTCTTGACGATAATAAATGTCATTAAACGGTTGTATATATGTGTTTTCTTTAAATACAGATGTCATAAAAGAGAGTGTTTTTTAAATGAATTGATGATATCTATAATAGATTCAGTTCACACAATATTTAAAGATATAATTGACTGTAAACCTTTTAAATATAAGTGTTAATATCTATCCCATTAGCATTCATTTTCAACTGGATTAATATTTATATACACATTTTTTATAATAGATAACATTTTTTTTTAAAAAAAAATAATTAGCGGTAAATTAATTTCAAATGCAATTTCATGAATTACAGTGACTGACATCAATGCGCAGTTACATAATTGTTTCAAAGCTTCCGGATTCTTAGCGCATAGTATAAGTTGTACTTTAAACGGAGCTTAGTGTTAAGAATTACAGTGTTAAATTAAATACTTAAATTAAATATTTAAATTAATAAATTACCGTTAAATTAAATATTTAAAAAATTTAACATTTCGTATTTTTAAGTTAAAGATTTGATAGCATATGATATTGTAGGATATAGTATGATGTGATTAACCAAGGAAGTATAACTTAACTTATTATTAATTGATGAGTGATATTATGGTATAATTTTAGTGATATGATAAAATAATTTTATTAAGCTTCCTGTTAACTTTTGCATGTAAACTTTAGAGAGCGAAGCATCAGACTAGATGATGTCTCATCATTCCATCGTAACTCAGCATTCAGAAAATAAGTATAATATACCAGTAAGTGAGGCTCTAATGTGATATTCATTATGCGCAAAATTACATTTGATCAAATTTCCAGGCAATAATTAATAGAACTTGAATTTAACTTTTCACTTGCCAAGTTTAATTAAATTTTTTGTGATTAATCATTTTTAAATAATGAATTTGGGAGCGAAAAGCTTGATTTATTTCAGAAGTAAATGTCTTCAATTGATGAAGTAAAAAAGTAAATTGATTATTTCATAAGATATCGATGAACATAAAAGGGTTTAAAATTAATGCAAGTGTGAATAAAAGTTGCATAAAAACGCGAGTAAATGTCATACTTTTGTAAAATACTAAAATAAACTTAATCTTCTCTTTTTAAGCACTAAATAAAATATTATTTCCTCATTTTAAAGCTTCTCGCTTATTCATCTTTTCAAGTGGTTGTTTCGATGACTTGTAGCAATAACTTAATTCTCTGAAATAATTTTAAACCGAATAATTTAGAACTTGAGTTCAGGCTATTAAGACGCATCGGAGAAGAAAAATTAAGCTTATTTTATGACAAATTCAAATAATCCTCACTATTTTAAATTAACCTCTTACTGTACCATTTAGCTCAACGAAATCTAGGCTCAAACGATAAGAGACGGCTCGTTGTAAACATACCAGAGTAATGCTTGAAAACAGTTGCAATTCGAGTGAACATATAAATATCTGTGTCATAATCATTTGCTTTACATATATACGTTTGCATTACATACATACGAACACACACGCACACACACGCACGCACGCACACACACACACACACGCACACACACACACACACACACACACACACACACACATATATACATATATATATATATATATATATATATACACACATATATAATTTATTTTGTTTAATATAAGATGACAAATAACAGTGTTTCAAAGCTACATGTCAAAAATAAACAATACTTTATTAGAAATAGAATAATTAATTGAACTGATTTGTTTCGTAACTAAAGTATTTCATAAAATTTGCTGTCAAATTTAATAGAAAATAGCTCTAATAATCTTAGGTTCTCACTTGAGTTTAGTTTAGTTTAGTTTTTATTAACGTCGCACTAGAAGCAACACGAGGGCTATTGGCAACGGACCTCATAATTTTGAACCTCGGTCAAGTAACGAGGATGACACTTGACCTAGGTTCTCATTTGAAACAGATGCTTTCAAGCCATTAGTTTCTAAATATTTGCAAATTATGAATATGTTTTTCTCTTTCTGCTAAATCTATGATACACAACATTGAGGCTTCGTATTATCCTCTTCACTACTCTCATCTATAATTAAACACTTTATACACGCTTTCTGATTGATACAAACAATTCATTATCACGCGATTCGTTATCATTGCTCCCATGTAAATGTTTCTTTTGTTCGGTTTTTTCTAACGTCACAACAGAATCAACACGAGGGCTATTGATGATAGACCTCGCAATTCTGAACCTTAATCAAGTGTCAAGGATGATACCTGAGCTGGCACCTCCTTCTCCTAAGTTTCACACCACGCTAACAGGAGGACTGCGAGGTTTAATAATCAGCGTGCATCAGACACGGCTACAAGGTGGGTCCTTAGAGGTATCAGGGCTTGAACCGAGGACTCAACCGTTACACTAGCTTACGTTGGCCACATAAGCGTTTCGTTTCTTTTATTTCATAATGGCTTATTAAATTTTATTTCAGAAATCAAAGAACAAAACCACTAACACGTTTGCTTGGATTAGATGAATTGTCATGAACTCTTCTAGCTTCCTGGTAAGAACTACATCACTATTGTAACTGGCAAAACACTATTTCACGAGTCTGTCTTGGGATGTTTAAGTGTAGTTAAATTTTCATTCCAAATGTCTGACTCGTGCTATTCATGCTTAAGCCAAAGTCAGAGTCAGTCTCCAAAAGAAAGGGGTGAAAAAAAATGGAAGTCATATTATAACAATGTGATATCTGCATATTTGTCTATCTGTTTATGGAAATGAAATAACATAATATGCAAAAATAATTGTCTGGGTAATTAATAATCAATGGATGTTTTAATATTTGCAAGAAATATTTATATTTAAGTATCTCTTGCAAAAATTCCATTGCTATCATAACTTAAAGAAATCGCAAGTGTACTTATAAACTGAACTTATACTGAATATTCTATATACTGAACTTATTTATAGCTTTAAAAATAGAATTAAAATTTTGTGAATAAACTTTTCTAAATTTTTGCACAAATGTTACGCAATACTTAAAAAATATGATTGTTTATCAAAACAATTATGTTCATTGCATTAGAAATAGTTTTGCTTTATAATATGTAAAATATTAGCATTACAGATAAAATAGAAATTTAGGACACTATACGAGAATCCTAGAAAACTGTATTTTGAAGAAAACGTATAACAAATATATTCCTCTACACGTGAATTTACAATTTTAAATTCTAATATTCGTGCAATCGAAAGTTCTATATTCACTAAATTATTTTAAATAGTACATGCAAACAATCAGAAATCCCATATTGTCAATGAGGTAGATAAGATAGATATTGAAACACAGAGATGACTTACGTCTATTCACAAATAGTTTTGAATTAATGTATTAAGGCGAATTGACATTTAGGAAGAAAACAAATTAATTTATAAGTTTGACTGAAAAATAATCTGTTTTTGATGACAGATGATGGCTCTAAGACGATTTGATAATACCGTTGTATGCTGCCGTCTGTTAAAAGACACCAAAACTACTGGGGCACTGATTAATAAGTTAGTTTTAATTTGACAACCATATGCTGAGAAATAAAAAAAAACCTTTATTGGTGCAGCGACACGTTGAAGTCGTCACTTTGAGTCCAGATGATACCGTCGATGTCACCTGGATTCATAATTACGCAGGAAACATAATAACAATCAAAGCATTGGGTTGGTTCCACTGAACTTACTGCAGAGAAGGTGTAGATGGTCTAATCGGCAGGAAAAGTTATGGAAGTTTGGGATGAAGGGCATCATACTTATGGACTTCTTTAAAAAAAGTAAAAAGAATCATTGAATATTATTATAGTGAATTACCCCAATTCTATTTCTCTTTCCTAATACTCCAATTCTCATTTGTAATAGGCATATTTCTTAATCAACTTTCTATTTATTTAATTATATTTTTTAGATTAAACAATTTTAAATAATATGTTCATGACTTCAATTGCTTTTCAAATGATTAGTGTCCGTGATTTTGAAATTCCGAATATTCTTCCAAATTATAAATAAACCATAAATTTTTGTAATTTTTTCAACCATATAGTTATCGTCTAGGTTGAATGACCCACCCCATACTTTTATTTAATATCCGATGCATTTAACAAACATTATAAAATTATTAACTCCTTTGTAAACTTATTTTAATTAAATATACAACTATTGTAAACTTTCTGAAACATGGAATTTTTTTGTTTTACAATTTTAATCAAGTTTGAAGAAGATTTTTAAGATGATTCGCTCTAGTAATTTAATTCATCTTCAAGATAAGCCATCAGGTCATACATTTATTCCATGCTTACTGTATGTGGAGCATTCCTTCTAACTGTTTCGAATAAATTTTGATAACCTCATGTGAAAATTTTATTCATGGTTTCTAACACGCTCTTTCTCTGCAGCATTTCTTAAAAAAATATTTTATTATTGATAATGTGTATTATTGAAATATTAATTTACTTTTGGGGATCTGTAGAAAAAATTTCACTTATTTTTTTTATGCTCATGTAGGATCCTCAAGCAAATGGGAAACTCTTAAAAACTTTCGTAATTTAAGTGGCAAAATTCAATTTATATCGTGGCCAATAGTTCATAGAGAGCGAAATTATAACATTTAGGAATTAATTATCATAGCTTATTAAGGTTTCAAATTTTTTTCTTATTACAGAATCCAATTTTTCCAAAATAAGGTAAATATTGATCCAAATAGGTTACGATCTGATAGGCTATTAAGATCCGATCAGTAGTTTTAGAGGTATTCAAAAGTCCGCGGTGTTTTTCTTGCTAAATATTCATAATATTTCCCCCATCATTTTCTAATATTGCATTATAAAATAATGGATAATTAAGAATAAAATACTATCCTCTGAACGATGGCTGGTTTCAATCACAAGCTTGTCCCTTAATATTTCTAGAGCTATTAGATGGAATTCCATGCCATATTGAATTAAGAAACATTACTAGATGCATTTCATATACAAAATTCATGTGTTACAATTCACATTTTTTGCAACTGTATTTATAGTTATATATATATATATATATATATATATATTTAGTTTTGGTGAAAACTTTAATCTATCTGTGTTAAAATAAAAGAAAATTGTCCAGTAAATAATATTAGATCATGAAATGTTTAGACATTCAAGCAAAATATTACTTAACTGATATCCATTTTAACTCCTCCCCCCCATCTCAGAAACGTTATTACGAAACATAAATTGTAATTTTGTGATAAAAAAAAATTTACGTGGAAAAAAAAGCATCAATAGAAAAAATATTCTATATAAGGAGTTAATTACTTGTATTAATTAATTAACAAATTATTAACATTACAATTTAGTTATTTCATTTGGTCTCAGCCAGTAACAATTATACCAATTTTATCCGGCTGCAACATTACTCAGCGTTATATAGAAAGTACAAAACCATGAAGTATCGGTGGTATAAATATGTAAATTTTGGGCAATACGCAACTAAACAAGTATATATATGATTTGAAATTTATGTTGATCAACATAGTTTAAAGTGCGCGATAAAAAGGAAGAGAGTTGAAAATTAACGAATAGTCGCCACTCTGTTTCTTAACCCTTTCGCGACCAACACGCACGCAATGCAACGATTTGACTCTTATCAGCCCAGCGTCGCTTCAACGCGAAAAGCTCCGGTTATTGTCATGGGCTCAACGTCGCGTCAGCGTAATTGGGAAACGGAAAATTTTAATTTTATTTAAATTTTTAAATGCCAGTATATGGCACCAAATTGCAACGGTTTTCACATCAGTCAAATTTTGCAACATTTGAGTTTCACTTAAGGGCTTCTGTTTGGTGGGACTTTTCTCTATATCTGATAGATTTATATGTGTTAAACGAACTGATAATCACTGCTTTTTCAAAGTGCACGTGGTAGTTAAAAGAAGACCAGCGTTCTTATTTATTCCATTGCTCTTTTCGTTCGGAGAATACGGGGAAGTGCATTCAGCTGACTATTTGCACAGATAAGGGTGAAAAATTTATGGGTGCGTTTTGTAGGAGTTTCAGGATACGTGGTGAGGTTATCTTCAGTTTCATTTCGTTAACCAGCTAAGAGAGCGAGCGAGATAACTATCTGAGAGTGAAATAGATAAAATTATGAATGAAAACGATTCTGAGATTAGTGCAGAACGCAATAGTGATATTAATAATACCAACAGATAAAAAAGACTAAAAGAATGCAAACGACATTTTGAAGCCACTCTGTGTTGTAGAGTACTATTAAAATATGAGAGGTGTTGACAATAGCGATTCTATCATTTATCATTATTCAGCATTTAGAAAAAAACGAAGAAATTGTATAAAAAGCTGTTTTTTGGATTGTGTGTTATAGAACTTCTAAATGCAAATGTAATATTAATGTAAAAGGCGAAAAAATATCTGCTTCGGAATTCAGATCCATAGTTATTCATCAAATAACAGAATAGTTCGCAAAACCAAAAAACTCAAAAATAAGTCCAAAAACACCAAGCACTCAACCATTCCATTTATCTAGAGGACATTTTCCGAAAATATACATTGACATGAAAGATAATAAAAGTAGAAGGAGGGGCGTCGTGGGCGCTAAAAACAAGGAAAAGCGAAACAAAACATCGTATTATGAATGCAAAACATGCGACGTAGGACAGTTTGTTGATCTTTGTTTTGAACTATACCATGCACAGCAGAATTTTTAAATTAGAATTTTTGTATACAGATTAGTATTCCTTAATATCCTTTTTGTTTTTAAGAAAAATTCATATATATAGTATTTGTAACTTTATTTTCGTGTGTATAGTATTTGTTTTTGTTATAATTCTAGTATTTTGTATATTTAATTAATTTCTATTAATGTTATTGTCTTTATGTTAATACATATTATTAAGTAGTTAATTAATTATATATAACTTGTAAATTTGAATTTTTTCGTAATATTGGGGTTAACTGCTTTAAATGCTTGGGCCGGGGGGGACACACCGTATCAGAACTTTCGGTCCAGGAAGTAGGCTTCATTCCTGGCGTGCTGGTCCTCAAGGTGCTAAGCAATCAAGAATTTCAAAAAGTTTTACGTTCCATAAGACATATACGGAGTAATACAAGATCCATGGACGATGACACCAAAGGCAGTTCTGTCAATGGTAGTAATTGGTAAATGACAGTCTAAGAAAGCAAATTGTTGGCTTTTGTGTAGCTGATTGGTCTTACTGTCGTATAGCTGCTGAAATGCATGTAGATGTGGTCACTGTGCTTAGAATTTGGACCAGAGAGAACGAAGAACAAAATGTGAATCGTCGCGAAGGACCATCTAGAAGTACTACAGAATGTACGCATCGACTCATCCGAAAGGGAGCCATAATGACTACACAATCAACAAGACTCGACATTCTGAGTAACTTGCAAGAAGTTTTGGTTACACCAATATTTCAGAGAACAGTTTTACTACGATTGACTGAAATCAGCTTGCACTCAAGCAGTCCTTTGCAAAGCTCATCACTAACACCAACTCACAGACTTGAAATATTTCGATGATGTCTGGGCCAAGCCACTTGGATGACTAAATGGCACTATTTGATGTTTAGAGACAAATATTGGTTCTGTTTTTTAAATAGTAGTAGATGGGTAACAGTTTGAATGTATCGGGAAAATGCAGTCAATCCAACCGATAATGCTTAACGCCATACCACTAGACAACGTGGCATAATTATTTCGGATGCAATCAGAGACAATAGCAGGTTACCTCCGGTACGCATGAGAGGCAATTGAGGGCATGTCGATACGTTGATGAAGTCCTGCAGCCGGATGTGCTATCATACATTCATCAGCTGTAAATCATATTTTCTGGGCAGGAGAACACGTAACCGGACACGATATTCCTCTGCAGACAAGCCTTGCAGCATGTCCAATTGCTTCTTTGCCCAGCAATGCTTTTAATCTGTCACTGATCGAACATATCTAGAACGTGATTAACTGTCGTTTGCTTGATTTGACAAAGCTTCAATCGGAGTACTAGTTGAAAATGGTGGATGAGAACATATAGCTACTATCTCTCAAGATACAATCCTCTCTCTTATTGAATCTGTATTGGTGTTTGCACCGCTATGTGTAGAGATCCTATTCCCATAATCTCCCGCATTTTTATCACTGTTTTAAAATTATCCCCTTGAGAATAAAATTATTTATTTATGTATACCTTTTTTGTCTTCTTAACAATTTTCATCACATTCTACCCACTCTTTAATGGTGTGATATTTGCTATATCCGTCAGTATAATTGTGAAAGTATTCTAAATTGACCCATTTTAATGCCGTATAAAAGTTGCCTATTACCCCCTTAACGGGACAATTTTTTTACTTGCAGGGGAGCTCAAATTGATTTTTTTCAATATTTTGAGACACAATATTACAAAATACAATATCCTATCGGCAAATTTGCAGGTGTTTAAGGGAAAAAAATCTTGGAGGAGTGGGTATTGGGCTATCATAATTGTTTTTCATCAATTTTCCAAATGTCATGAAATCTTCATTCTCAAAATGACAATCGTCATCCAAAGATTCCAACAATTCATCACGAAGTTTAATATAATTTCCTGATTTACTTATCAAGAATTCCTTTTCGGTATCACGTTTGGGCAAGAGTGTTTTTCTCAAATAATATAAGCGTAAAGTACAAAAGAAGAAATTTATTACATAGATTGAACCAGAATTATGTTTCCGCTACCAGTACCAGGTTATCGAAAATTCTGAATAAAATCTTTTGAAATAAATTATGAGTACTATCGTATGGGCATAAGCAGGAGTTCCGCTCAATACAGTAAGTATGTAAGCACAAGCTCTATCTGAGTGACGCTCTGAGTAAGCTGAATGAAATAGTATGCAATAAAGTATAAGCATTATCTTGTGAACATGAGCCGAGTTACGCTCAAGATAACCAGAACGTAAGCAGATGTGCTACCCGAGTGACACACGGGATAAATTATTGTATGGATAATATAACATTTAATTTTTTCAAAAAAATATTTAATGAATTAAGGTTTGTGATATTGAGATATTAATTTCTCTGAAATGAAACGGAAAACTGAATAACTGAAATATTTATGTTATTCCATTTAAAAAAACAAGCTAAGGAGAAAATCTAAGTATTTTACTGTAGAATCGAAGGTGTATAATAATATTAATTATGTAAAATAATAGAAAACAAAGCCTTTTGAATTTACTATTAAATTTTTATTTGTTAGAATTCCTTGAAAACCAATAAAATAATAGATTACCTTTCAAATACTCGTAATATAGTAACAATGATAAATTAAACATTTATTTTACTTATTTACACTGCTGGCCACACAAAATGCAACACCCTGAAGGAAGCATGCAAACCATGTGAAATTTACATCATGCTTTTGCGACAATGAGCTATGCAAATCATTAGCATTGCAGCTCAGACACACATCACGGGCGACCGTAGCGCCAATCGCAAGCGCTATATAAGGGGAGAACAGATTGGCGATTTGAAGTACGGCAATTGTTTTTTCGTACATTTTTTCCCCTTAAGCTGTTTACTTATGCCTCGTGGAAGATATCGAGCGTCTTTTGACCAAGTTTCTGAATTCGACCGAGGAAGAAAAGTAGTCTATAGGGATTGTGGATTATCTTTCAGAGAAATCGGTCAACGTGTTGGACGAAACCCAGCAACTGCGATGCGGATCTATGATCGCTGGATGCAGGAGGGAACGACGGACCGACGGGGCCGAATACATCCACCTCGTTGCACCACTGCCCGTGATGACAGGCAGATTGTGCGTATGGCAGTGATGGATCGCGCAGCCACATCATGAACCAGAGCACAACAGATTCAGTCTGCTACGCATCATTCGGTGTCCGCTCGTACCATTCGACACCATTTGCAGCAGAGTGGAATGTCCTCAAGGCATCCATTGCTTCATTTACCCTTGACTCGAAACCACAGGCGTTTGCGCCGCCAATGGTGGGATGAACGGCGGATATGGACACCGAAATGGATTACATTGTGTTTACTGACGAATCCCGCTTCTGCCTGCAACATCACGATGGTCGGACTCGAGTTTGGAGACACAGTGGTGAGAGGCTGCTAAACTGTTGCGTTATGCATCTCCACACTGATCCTGCATCCTGTATCATGGTTTGGGGTGGTATCGGATTTCACTCCCGCAACCCTTTAGTACGCATTACCAGTACACTGAGCAGCCAGCGTTACATCTCTGAGGTGTTGGAGCCCGTGGTCCTCCCATACCTTCAGCGCTTGCCATCAGCCATATTCCAACAGGATAATGCACGATCACACGTGGCACGCAATGTTCAAGATTTCTTCTTTGCCCATCAGATTGAATTGCTTCTTTGGCCTGCTTGTTCTCCCGATCTATCGCCAATCGAAAACGTGTGGTCCATGCTTGCACAACGACTGGCCCGGAATACACCACCTGCTGCTACACCAGATAAACTTTTTAAATATATGGTAGCCGCATGGACTGCTGTAGCCCAAAGATACATCCAAAGTCTCTCTGATTCTATGGCGAGGTGTGTGGCAGCAGTTATAGTCAACAATGGCGGCTACACAAACTACTGATTTTGTCATCATCCACACTTCACAAGAGGCTGTAATTTTAATTGTTTGATCTTTGTACAACATGTTATCTGCCAAATAAATTTCGCTGTGATATCTCTGGTCCTTCTGGGTGTTGCATTTTGTGTGGCCAGCAGTGTAGATTTTAACTAATGAAATCGTATAATGAGTAACTATAACTTTTGTCTAGATTTATAATTAATGTATCAATAAAAACTAAGAATTGAAACAAGTTTATGTGATCAAGAAATTATACTCATTATGATTACGAATAATGATTTGCGTCTTAACACTAAAAAAGTACATTTTAGCTGTGGTATTCATATCATTATCTCTTCATCTGTGTGAATATCTATGTGTCGTTTTGTAATCAAATTAACACATCCCGGTAATCTATATTTTTACTTTTCTGGAATGACCTATGTTTTGATGTTTAGAAGCAAGCAAAGACACTCAAAAATCATTATGATTAAAAATATCATTTCTTACTTATTTCAATGTCCATATTTCGATTAAATAACTTCTTTTAGGTATTATAAATTAAGCAGGACCACTAATACATCAGCCCTCTTCTAGTCTTCCTGAATCATAATCTAGTTTCCAAAAATAAGAAATTCAAAGGAGACATTTCATTACCCAACTTAATGTGGAACCACTTCCATTCAAATTCAAACGGTTTCAGCAAATCATTGAACATTAAAACCAACAAAGAATTACTTGAATGAAGAGACTTAAGTCTTTCGCATGAAAGTTGTCAGATATTCCTAAAGATTTAATGTACATCTAGTTTCTATCAACTATTTGCTTTACCTTTCATGTGCAGAAATTTGAGAAACGTAAATATATTTAACCAGAACTCCTAAGAATATCTTTATAAATTTATTCAAAGGATTACCTTTCAATAACTCTTTACCGCACGAACCGATTTTGGGGAAATATAATTTAGAATTAAGATGGATTGCTTCTTAAGTAATTTTGAATTGATTGAAGGGAAATGAAGGTATTATAAGAATAAATAATTGAACACGGTATCTCACGGTACATTCCTATACATATAAATATGCTTACATTTTACATATTATTAATTTATTTTGTTGTGCTATAAGTATACATTTGCAATATCTAAAATACGTTTTCTTGAAACTATTCATATGTAGAGAAAAATTTCTTGAAAATTACATTTTCCAAAACTAAATTTGATGGTTTAATTTTGGAAGATCCGTAGCTTTATTTTTGATGCATTGAATCCAAATTTCTTCTATTTGAAAGAATTTCTGTATTAATAAGTGATTAACGTCTGTTTTATAAGCAATTCTAAATCTTCCCAGTAAAACTATTGCAGCATTAGGCAGGTTTACATTCACAATATAGCAAAATAGATGAATAAAAATAAAAAATATTATAAATTTAAAAAATATAATTAAATTAAAATAGTAATAATAAATAAATACGAGTCTTGATTGAAAAATATTGCCAGCATAACCATAACTTTTTTTCATCTGTGACCTAACTTTCAAACTTTTTATTGAACCTGAAAGATTTATAAATCCCTTAAGTTAAGCATTCTGCTCCAGGAAATTAGAAGCTTCTAGTTAGAAAAGTATGAATACTATATATAAAAGTGATAATACATTATTCTGAAGATACATATAGCTTTGAGGCCCGGTATGATTTGTAATAATACCAGTAAGAAACGAGGTTTTGAACACATGGATTTTCTTCCAAACTTCATACTTTGAGAGACATAATTTTTATACCTTCAATTTTAAGAGCAAAAGGGAACGCCGAGTCAAATTGAATTTATTCAATAACTAGTTTCAATAATTTATTTGATTATTTGACGTTTATTAAATTTATCATCTAAAATAAATGCGTGTAAATTTCTTAGCTCAATTAAGCATTATATTAATCAATTAAGCTATATGTAATTAAAATTAAAGCAAACGATAAATGTGCAATTAAATTGAATATATTTAAGCTAAATGTAATGAAAACCAAAGCAAACAATAAATTATTAAACAATGGGACTGGCGACCATTTGGCGACTATTGGAGACACTTGGCGTAAAATTTAATTTTTTAAATAATTAGTTACCATCAAATATTTTGTATTAATTGTAATTAAATCATCGTATTGTCAACCCAAACAATCGTGCATAGAAAATTTCAGTTCAATTGAGACTTTCAAATGTGAGAAAACAGCTTTTAAGGTTTTGAACCAGACAAAGTTACAATGTAAGTTAAAGAAAACCCATTAGAAATTTGACCATAAATAGGAAAAAAAAAAAGATATGACAAAGAAGGCATTACTTTTTGACCATGCTTCGTATTTCCTTCAAAAAAAAGTTTCTATTTTCTTATTTGTAGTTATTAGTTTCAATAGAATCGTTGAGTATACAAATGCTATGTTTCGAAATTTAACCGAATATTCATTTTCAGCTTTAATAATTTATGATGTTTGTCTGTTCGCGATTTTCTCCTCACTAACCTCAGGGGACTTTACAGTAAATTGAATCGCATTTAATAATTTCTTCCCAAACAACATGAAACGTGATTAGGTAAATTAGATGAAGATAGAAATGAAGTGAATTAAATTAGAGATAATGATATATAAATGAAACATAATTGAAGGAAAATTGAGGGAGGTAAATGATAACGGCTTGCTAATAGATATTTATAATTTGGATTGAAGCATCTCAATTAGTTTTTTTGGGATTGAAGTAAATTCTAATTTAAGTGCTCCTATAAAAACCGACAGTTTGCGAGAAATGTTTTAATCTGAACGAGTGGTGAGATAAGATCAAATTTCATTATTAGAGCGTTACCTACAATTGAAGAATTAAGTAGGACTCGAGAGAATGGGGCCTTATCTATTGTTCAGAAGTTATTAATAAATAATTTTATCTTCTCTTACACATTTTCAATTGGAGCTCAGTAATTATGTTCCAGAAGAATTAAATAATGAAGAAAGGGTGTTACAAATTCATTTACGTATATAGCAAATTTAGTATTTCTTAGGTAATTTAATGATTTATATTTATTTATTGGAATATTAAGCATAATGTAAGTACAGAAGAACTTCCGAATAAAAGACACCTGTACTTAAGGAATAATTCTGTTTGTCCCTGTCTCTTTGTATAGAAACCTTAATGTATTTAACTCTTATTAAAGGACACTTTATTTCAGGGCCACTGAAAAAAAAAATGTTTCAAAAATAAATTAGAGGTGGACAATCAAATGGAAATAGAAACACTCTTTATTTGCAATCTCTTGAGTTTTGAAAGGCAACTTTGTAAACAAAGAAAGACAGTTTTATGATAAGGGAACAGTGAAATGAATAGTTACTCACCCTCCATTAAAAAATTTGCTTTCGCTAAGGATATGGAGAGCAATGCATCGAGATGAAGAAGGTTGTGGTGCAATCAAAATCATGTTTCCCATTCATAGTATTTAAAATTGTGCCATTTTTGCAACCATTCTCGGTAAGGGTAAGAAGACAGTGTTAGTAGTGTTAGTGTTGTAAAGGAATCCAAGACAGGAACCCATGGGGAGCAGGTCTTTTAAGAATGCAGGCTTTGAAATTCCAGTTTCGAATGTGCTCAGTAAAAAAAAACTACGGATGAAAATGAATTGGTCAAACTTGTCATAACTCTGAAGTACATCATTCAATTTTTTTGAAATTTTAATCATTTTCTATTCTGTACATAATATTCCTATTCGCCAACTCTTGTCTCCTTCAGACAACTCCTTCTAGGAGCATCCTTTTTTATTACGGAGTGTATTTTGAATAGGATATTAAAAAATTATAAAAGTTTATTAAAGGAAAGACACACAAAAAGTAAGATCTCGCTAGAAAGAAAAAACTTCCATAAGACAATTGTATTTAAAACAATATAGCAAATTAGAAAGTGATACGCTATTAAGCTACCTTTGCCTTCCACAACCTACAATTTAGCTTCTCTCTGCCACATCTTTGCTTACAAGCAGCACCTGTTATGAGTTCATTATGCACAAGCAATGCTCTCTGAAAGAATGACAGCACAATTGCGTGGAAATTATGTAACAACCAATATGTGTAAAAAACATTGCAGTCTATCAAAGCATCGGATTATCCTACAGTGAATTAGCTAATTAACTGAAAAGTGAGTGTAAATTTGGAATAGATAGGTTCAGGAAGATTGGATGAACGTAATTAAAAGATTTTAATGAATTTCAATTTTATGCCTCGAAGAAAAAGACACGTCATGAAAATTATCTTTATAAATCCTACAGGTACACAGTTTAAATTTGTGACATACGAAGTATAATCTCCACATACAAAGTTCTTATTATTTTTAAAATCATAGATACTTTGAAAATCTATCATTGCTTCAGCTATCTTTAAGATGCACAAAGTAGGGGAATGTGGCAACAAAGACGCATAGATTAATGCGTACGAGTTCATAAGTAGGTAAAATCCTCCTTTTCTGGATTCAAACCAGTGTTATGCAGGTTAATTTTTTTTAAAATTTTACATTATACATCAACACAGTGACTCAAATTCTATCATCCTCATAAATAATACTACTGAGTACTAATTTATTTTCCCTCTTGTTGTTATGCTATGAAGTCAATCAACTTTTGTTATCATACATTTTATTACGTGTTTATCTCACATTTGCTTTTTATTGTCACTTACCAACAGAAATACATGTTACTCGTAATGACTTATATTTAGTGGACCATATATACCAGATTGAATATGTCTAATCCTTGGCAGTTTAAAGGCATAAGTGATTAAGGTCATTAGTTGCTGCAAACTGAATATTAAAAAAAATGCTGGGTTTTACAGTTTCCATATTTATAATTAGTCTACACCTCATTCAATCCTTTTCTTATTATGGGTATATACGGTGTGGTGTTCTTGTTCTTAAGGATTTGCTTTATTATGGTCCAGACTTGAAAAATTAATAATCATATCATACTTGAACAATATATTAAGTTATTTCTAACATACATAATAGCTTCTTGTTATCACAACTGTTATGATTTACAATATTGTTTTAAAATATTATAAATATTTTAATGGTAAACTTTTAGACATGAAATTTAGAGGAAATGTAATGACTCATATTAAATAGGTCGTAAAAAACGTTAATGGTGAAATTATCTATTGTAAAAAAGCAGATATCGATACTCACATTCACACTTTTAAAATACATATTAAAAAAAGTGTCTCATTTATTAAATCAAATTTTTTAATAGTTTAAATAAAATTTCTTATACACTTTTGATAAAATTTCTGAGAAAAATATTTAATCTAAATGTATACGTTATGACTTCAGAAATATATATAAAAATGTGTTTTGTTTTTGAGAGAAAATAATAAAAACCACAATCAAACAATATAATAGACCTTTTATTTTTGTGTGAGTTTATTTTCTTTTCGATTTCTCTATTGTTGTGAGGTATTTTTTATGATGATTTTTGACATATAATTAAATTTTTCATTTAGAAAACCTTTTCAATTAGAATCAGAACCATTCTTTTAAGCAGTTCAGAACAGAAAATATGTTAATGAAAATTAATTAATGAGTATAGTGAAGGAAGTTATCAAGATTCTGTATTACTCTCACATTCGCTGCCCTAAACCTGTCTAGATACAAATTTTTGTTACGAGTTATTTAGAAACATACTCACAAGAACTTCAGCAATTTGCTCAAAGCAAATGAATTTATACTGGTTAATGTGCTGGTTAAATGTTTTACTTTGGTATGTTAGCTTTGAAGTACTCCTTAAATAATATGTAAGGTATTATTCACGAAATTTGATTTGTTCAGGACAATGAGAGGAAAATTATAAATAACACTGTAACAAATTGGTTTTAATTCCACTTGACTTTGATTAATAGAAAAAAATTTTAATCTTTAATTATGAAAAAAGTAAATTAATATTGAACTTTTATTTATACTATCTATTTAATAAGTTTAATTCTATTTTTTTCTGAATCAGATTACTCTGTTTTGAAATACTAAATTCTGAACAAAACCTTTTAATCTGAACATATATTTATTTGGATATATCTTATTTATCATTTTGGAGGAAAAGTAACACATAAATAATGATTGCATATTAATCATGGAAAAAAAAATCAACCTCTTTCCTCCTTTAAAATAAAAGAAATTGAGGAAGCTTTTTCTTCATGAGTTTGTATAAAAAAAAGGTTTTTTTTTTATCCAGCCTGTAATTAGACATTGATACAATGATACAATTATTGGTGCTAAAAACTAATATTTGCAATTTTTTAATGTCATTAAAATTAATTCTAAATTGACTCCAGAATTAGTGCAGAGAGAGTTGGGAAAAACTTCGCTTAGTAGACACATTATAGAAAAAGTTCATTGCTTAACATAGCAAAATTTTTAAAGTAGATGTTAAAGATAAATTTTTAAAGTAGTGCACTTTTGAGTAAAAGTAAGCTGTTTTTAAATTACATTTATTTATATGATTATTTTGGTAATTTCATGAATGAGAAGAACTATATTCTTAGTAAGATATTTTAATATCTAGCAAGTAAATAATTTTAGAAACAAGTATTCATTCTATAATCCAAATAATGTTCAAAACATTACAAATGGTATAACATATAGTAGAAGATTCAAATTAACTTTTAGGACAATTTAAAGCCAATACAATTATCGTTCTAAAGTATGTAGTATTATTTAATAAAAATAATTGATAATTAATTTGATAATAGGCAATTAATTTGAATTTCATTAGTGTGATAACTTTTATTGATAATAAGTCGTGATAGAAATATATTCCTGTCAAAATTTCTTTATGGATGCTAAGATAATTTTACTGTACATATATCTATGTATCATTGTATATGACTTCCAATTGCATAAATATAACTCCTATAAATTTATCTCCAATATATTAACTTAACTCCTTATGTTTATCTTCAGTATATGAATTTGAGTGTATTATATAAACTTACTTTCGTGTATTGAGTTAGTGGGTGAAAGCATATTCTAATTTAAGACAAACATTAAAAATATGAATATTAAACATTAATAAATTCATAAGACATTCCAAACTATCTTATGAAAGCATCATATATGCAAAATTTACCATGAACTTCAGAGACAATATTTTTCCTTCCGTAAAAGCGTAATACCTAAGATTTAACTCCCTCCGAATATTGACTTTGATGCTCTCACTATCTTCTCCGATTTAGTTCTAACGTTCATCTCCTTTTTATTTCCTTATCACTGAACTCATTTAAGTCTGGATCATTATCTTCTCAATGGCTCTCTTATTTCTTAAAACTCGGAATCGTTTTCCAGAAGTTGCATCCTTCAAACAGGAAACTAATCAGCTCTCAAGTTATGGTCCCATAAGAAGCAATGTTATCTCGGCAGCTGAGAGCGAAGCTAATGTCTTATCCGATAGCATCAAGGATCCTTTGAGTACAGAAGGCGAAAAATTAAGAAACTATGAACAGGATAGTTTATCCTGGATAAAATGGGTTTTTTAACATTCTTTTTTAACAAGCGAGGAGATTTCACATAAAGATGTAATTTGCTCTAACTTCACTTCCTACACTCATTTGTGACAGAAACATAACTGTTGGGGTTAAGGTCGTTCAAGATTTGCTTAGTGCAAATGTGCTTCATACAACATCGAAGAAATGCTATTACGAATAAAAATCTAATTCTATTTACTGAAAAAAGGAGCTGTAATATTTATAATACTATTAAAATAATTTTACAAATTATTTTCGTGTAAAATAAACAGAAATAAGAATTTTTTTCTGTAATAAAATTTATAGCTTTAAACCGAAAGGATTGTAATTTTAGATTTAAACCTTAGAAGAAATATTCAGATATTTTTTTGATGTAATGTTCACTTACTTGTTTATTGTAGATTTTATTAAATATGAATTTTTTAAATATTGTATTTAAAATGAAAACACAACTTATCAATAATTGCATAAAAAATTAGAATTTTGAAAAAAATAAGAGTACATAAAAAGATAAGAATGTGAAAATTATTAATTTAAATCAATATTATTAATTAAATCAGTTGTTCTACAATAATGTGACAGATCTATAATGTAGAATGTAACAAAGAAATTAAGACGGAACTAATCATGCAATATATTAGAATGCAGTATTGAAATATTTCATATAGGAATATATTTTATTGCCTTTTCACTTAACTCCGACTTATATACTGAAATAAATATAAATTTTCCACTCAAGATTAGTTTGTTGAAAATGTATTTAAAACAAACTAATAAATATATATTCAAAAACTCACTAATTTGACGTACTAACAATATAAAAGTAATTAAAAGTTAATACAGTGGGGAAAATATTTAATATTTTTAAAATTATGTTGCAAGTGAAGCTCACAGATTTAATAAAAATGTAAGAAGCTGTTCCAAAATGATGCGTTGAAATATTCTTTTTATATAAACTCGAACACGGATGAATATAACTTTCTAGTTAAGTAAGAATTATAGCCTTGAATACAGCGGCAAGGATCGAAAAAAACCATCAACTTATAAGTCTAAATAAGTAGCTTCTGAGTACTTCTTGATACTAAACACAGTTGAGAAGAATAAAAGATTGAATTATTACATCGAATGTTCATAATTATATCGTTAAATTCTTAATATAGTTCTATGCTAACAGAATAAAGTCTTGCTGAAGGAAAAAAATCTCAAATCACTTTTAAATTATCAAAAAATATGCTAAGAAACGCAGCCTTAAAACATGCGTGACATAAGCCTCTTTTATTCTCAAAGCATATAAAACAAGATAATATATTCAAAACTTTATTGGTTTGCTATTAAAATTTAGAGGCATCTGCTTCTCTAAAATAAAGTAACCTTTACTTACGTTCTCGATTGAGTAATATAATCCTGTATTTACATAATATTAATTTTTCAAGCAACCACAATTTAGTTTCAATTTAGTTTTAAGGCTAGGGTAACAACAAAACTGATTATAAAGTGGAATGAAAACACCTCGACGACGAACCAAAACGAATTGTAGGAGTCTGAGATCTCCATTCCTTTGTGCATTGTACTAAGCAGTGCGTGAAAACTAAAGCCACCGATCTGGCCTGTATTCTTCGATACGGGAATTTTAATGCATTATTCATTATTCTGGTTGCTTCTATTAATCATACAACGTTACGTTTCGAGAAAGTCAGGGTTTATATATATACATTTCCGAGTAATCCAACCATGTACTCGAAAGACTGTTCTCAACAAACAACTTGACATATTCAAACAATGTTGTTTTAGGGAGTGAGGTCCAATGGATTGTTAACTAACTTCACTTGTTTTGCTGAAGTTTTGGGCATATTTTGTTTATTTATTTTCTCTCATCTACGACGCTTACGTGCCTCTGGAAGGATTACATTTCCTTAATCCCGTCTTTCTTGAGTGTACAATCATACCATAATTTAGTACAGTTTTCAAAAAACATGTAATGTTTTTTGAATTATTTGTTTCTTTATATAAAATCGGTGTATATTTTATTTTAAATAGTAGAATAGTTTTTTTTTTTTTTTTGATTAGCCGATTGGTTTTGGTGGAAACAATGAAAATTATATGTTAGTTTGATTTAAAGCCTGACGTAAGAAAAATTGTTACAAATTAAGCTTTCTAAGAAGATCTTAATTATCTGCTAAAAATTGTTTTAAACGTTATTCTAATTAGAATACTACCTATTCCTTGGAGTTTTAGGTTTCTTAAGTTTATGTGAAATTCTAATTTACCTCGCAGATGAGCAAAAAGAAGGTTATTGGCAGTACACTTCTTGATTATGAATCATGGTCAAATAATGAGGACATCACCTTGATTAATACTCCACTTCTAATAAACGTAGTTTTATTCATAGTACGGCTGCACCCATTAATCTGCTCGATGGATCTTTATAGAGTTAGTTATCTACACAATGAGACAACTCAGGAAGGCACTTTAATCACAATAAGCACTCTTGATGGGCCGCGGTAGCCTAGTGGTCAAGGTCGTGGACTCGCGGTTGGCCGTGTAGCCGGGGCTGATGCACGTTAAATCTGTTCGGGCCCCAAAGTCCTCCCGTTGGCGTGGTGTGGATGTTAGGAGAGGGGGGTGCCAGTTCAGGTGTCGTTCTCGTCACTTGACCGTGGTTCAAAATTACGAGGTCCGTAGCCAATAGGCCTCGTGTTGCTTCTAGTGCGACGTTAATAAAAAACTAAACTAAGCACTCTTGATGTGTATATTAAAAATTGCATTAACATATCATTTATCAGTTATCACCCCAAACAGGGCACACATTCTTCCTCCGTGTTTTTTCCCTCGAGTATTGGTGGAACAGCACCCTAATATTCTTGAACGTACAAAGTCACCCTCTACAGTTAAATTATAACAAGGGGAATCCATGGTCGATATAAATATTTGAAGTCATGAAGCTCGCGATCATGACCACTTCATACTTACATGTCAAAATATGTGATAGTTATTCTTATATAAATAATTGCTCTGTTGAATGCTAAGAATTTTATTCGTAAAAATTAAAACTTATGCAAAAATGCTTACCATTTAATGAAAAAATACGTTACTTCGATGCCAATAATTTACTTTAGGAATTTTTTTATTATTTTTCATGATTGAATATTTTATTTCAGAATCATGACTTCGGTTGCTTTCTCTTCCCGTTATTAATTATTCAAAGTAAATGTAAATACTTTCATACGACATCTGTGGTTTATTTTAAGTTATATTTCTGGCTTAAGTATACTAGTCACGTATAACATAAATATGTTATTTTTCACATAAAATAAGTTATAAAATGGAATTTTTAGCTAAGTAAAATATTTGTTTTCCAAGCGTTTTGGAGAAAATTAAATGTACTAATAAAATTATAAATAATTACTAACTGTACTTATCTTAGAACATAAATAAAATTAGATTTTCCAATCCGCAAAAGTCAGAGTGATTCTTCAGTAACTTAAATTTGTAGATATATAGCGCATGAAAATATTTGTTACATTTATTTACAGATCTTCACTTTTTAGGATTTATTTTCATAACAGATTATTCTAAACAGGAACTATTTTCAAATTTTTTCAAACAATATTTCAATACATCTGTAGGAATAATATTAAAGGGAAAGAGAAAAAAAATAATTTTATTACAAGCGTAAGTGATTTTGATATTGGATATCTACATTGTCTTTTTCAGTAAGATATACTATCCAAGATAATGTAATCGAAGCAATAAGGGACACCAAATATAAAAGTATTGTAATAATAGGAATACCGCAGTGCTAGTGAAGATAAAAATATTACTAGGACTTGTCTATTGGTGATTTATACAATTCATTGAATGGCATATACTTGAATGGGCAATATCTGTATCTTTACCCTTGAATGATTTACACATTTCTTAAGCCTTCAAGCTACCCCAATTTATTATATTGAAGACTTTTAAAATCATGTTAAAAAGAACCTTTTCATGAAAAGATAGAGTCGTGCAGTTGCAAAATTTAAATTTTTCAGAAGGTTATTAATAATCAATTTTCATATAATAGGTAAAGATTGCATATTCAGTCGTATGTATGAGTAGATAAACCTTTAGATACCTTAAGAGAAAAAAGAAATATATAATCCAATGTAAACAGGTAATGGAAAAAATTTATTTTATTTATGTTTTAAAATATTCCAATGATTTTAAAACCACTCACAAATTTATTTTTATAATATTATTTTAAAATGAGACATCTTGAAGAATGTTCATACTTGGTTAAATGTTGCTCATTCAAACTGCAGGAAAATTTATAAGATTTTGTGTAGTATATCAATTTTACAATCTTTACATTCTTTGTAATGTATCACTTTTACATATCAATATAGAAACTAAATTGAAAGTATTATTAATAGTATATCGGGACAAAGTACCAAACTTCGCATGTAGGATAATCATAAATCCATTGTTTTATCTACCTATTATCAAGTAGCTACGGTAAAATTAGAATTGGGTTTTTTACGATTGATCTTCACACACATTCTTCAACATTTTAGGAATTATTCGGAAGAATTATTTCTTCCTAAGACAAATTCAATAGAAAAATAGTCGGAGAGGTAACGTTTTATTCTAAAAATTCTTAATATTGTATTTAAAATACTTGATATTATTTCATTTTTACGTATATTTCATACTTAAGAATAGGTATCAAATCCTCTCTGATATCAATTACATTTCTACTAGTATTTCAACAAAATAAATTACTACCATCTTCATAATATTGTAATTGCTCTGTATAATACTTATTTTTATTCTCCAAAAAATTTTGAAAAATAAAGTTTGTAAAATTGGAAAATTTTGAGATTCGTCTATTTTCTCCTATGAATATTTTTTTCCAAATCGGAAAAGATTACGCGGAATTTCTTCAAAAGGTTTCCAACTTAATATTAAGGGGAAAATATTACAATATTTACAACTAGGGTTGACACCATAAATATAAGCACATTTTGGGCGATTTTGTTCTGTTATATCATATTCTTTTCTATAATTTCAGTCTGTGCTTGTTTCTGTTTTCCTAATACAATACGTATTTGAACATATGCATACGAGGTATTGATATATTGTTTAAAGAATAAGGAAATTTAGTATAAGCAAAGTATCCTTTTTCTGTTTAAGCACTAAAATTATTTTCGTATTTTAAAAAATATATTTATCGTATTCTTTTCATTCATACATCTTTACTCAGAAACATAATGTTCGTTCATTTAATGAGTCTAATTGGGATTATAAATATTCCTCAAATTAATAATATACGTTGGCATATAAAAACAACATTTTTATGTAAATTCAAGTGATTCAATTTTAACCCACTAATTTTTAGACTAACAACTAAGCATTATCATCCTGACACTATGAACATCTTTAATTTAGATAATTAAGTAATAAAGCTCTTCCGCCATATTTATGAAAAACTTGTTTAATATAATATAAAATAACCAATGTTATATAATTGATATTTATTTCCAATTGAACTCCAAAATTAAGATATTGGTTTAACCAATCAGCTATTTTAATAGTTAGAAAATTAGACACTAGGAAGCTCAGAACATTAAAAAAATAAAAAATGAAATAATTCTATTCAAATGAAAAAAATTATGATGGTATTTGAGAAGTTATTTCCTTATGAAATAAATATATGGGTATATTTAAAATAAAATTATTCTGTTTTTTTGATTTCATATAAATTTTATTCCTCAAAGACTTTAGATCCATTATAGAAATACCTATTGCAAATAAAATAAATTTGTAACAGTTTTAGAAAGACAGGAAGCATAACTATCTTCTACAAAAATATTCTTAACAAAAATATGGCAGCAGATTTACACATAATATAAGAAATAGCAAAAATATAACTTAAAATATTTATCATGTATATTAAATTCTACTACTATTAGGTACCGGTTTCAAAAGTATTCTTGTGACTATTTACATTTGTAACTGAAATTCTTTGGATGTACCGCATAAGAAATTTAAAAGTAATACATGTGGAAAACACAATGCTTGGAAAAGTAAAAAAAAACCCTCAAAATATTTGGCCTTTTACTGATTAAAAAATTACTTAACATCCATTAAATGACAAATTCACATCTGTGTCATGGTGAAAGTGGTGAAAGTGTGACTTTCAGTTTCCTTATAATTAATACTAAATAAATATTCAGAGCTTTTCAAAGAGCAATATTTTACGGTATGTGTCTTAAATGTCTTATTATATTCGTATTCCAGACAGAAATATATTTCAAATAAGTTTGTGCATACAATGAAAATATATTTCAAATAAGTTTGTGTTTACAATAAAAATATATTTCAAATAAGTTTGTATTTACAATAAAAATATATTTCAAATAAGTTTGTGTTTACAATAAAAATATATTTCAAATAAGTTTGTGTTTACAATAAAAATATATTTCAAAATAAATTTGTACACATATATATCTGTAATATCTAAGTACAAGACTGCAAGATGAAAGTTAATTGCCTCTCTCTCTTTTTTCACACACACATAAACTTAAACAAATTTCATCTACGTGAAATAACATTAAAAACATTCGGATGTAAAATATTTCTAGATTAAAGATGAAGCCAATAAATGTTGCTATTTTCATTTTTAAATTTTCTAAATTTTTTTGCTAATTTATCATTTATAAGTGTCTAATTTTACCATTAACTTGGTTTTAAATCATACGGTCAAAGATCTTCATTACTTAATTGTCTATCATCTCTCAAGCACACTCATTCGATAACGCTGAGTGAGAACACCACATTTGGAAATATTACTCGAAACATTGCGCTTTAGCAACTAACTTCTCACTTATACCTGAGGAATTACGTTAATTTTAGATTTTGTAATCGTCTAGTCCTAATTTAAAAATGCTAGTAATGTATTGAAAATTACTTAAAAACTCATATGAAACAGACAATCATCTTTTGATGAGATCGAAAGTCCTTAATACACAACATGGATAAAAACATAAATAAAAATCTACTTAAAGATAATTTTGAAGTTAATTATAGAAATGGACTTCTATACTATATATGTTTGAATTTAACTTTATGCTTAGCTTAGGATAAATGTTCACTGCCAAATGTGCATGTTAAGCTCAAACGCGCTTCACGAGGGAAGCATCCATTATGCAAACGATGTCTGTATTAGAGAGATCAATCGGCTTGATGCAGGGGTGTCTAGCCTCTGCTCGTCATATTGAGGTAAGATCTCGCATGGATGCTCTTTGGTAAGGACGCAAACTCATCATTAATCGGGACATCAAGATTGAACCATCAGAAATCAAATCCCCATATGCAGATTCATTTATTAATTGTATTTTAATAGTATATATAACTTTAATAAGCTTACTGTTGAATAAATCAGCAATTACATACAAATTGCTATTTATACTAATAACAACATTAAACTTATTTTCTTTCAGCAAATATAATTGAATCTATATTACATTTAAATGAACTTCTGAGAAAAATATTATAAAATAATTGCATTTTATGATGAAAAAAGGGAAAATAATTAGCGAAAATGAATCATCAATATGCAGAATTATTCATTAATTGTATTTCAAAAAGTACACATAACGTTAATAAGTTCACTGATGAATAAATCAGCAATTACTTAATAAGGTTTGTTAATACTGCAAGTATTAACTGCAATCACTTTATTGACTTTCAGTAAATATTGTTGAATCTATGCTACGTTTATCAATTCTTGAGAGGAAAAATGTTGTACAATGTTAACATTTTATAATAAAAATGGAAAGTAACTGGTAATGATTAAGTAAAAAAAAAAAAAAAAATATAAATAGCGTATGAGGAAAAAGGAGGAAACTTCTTCATGTATATTTCAGAGTGTTAAAAATTATTTAAATTTCTATAAAATAAATTAAACCAATTTCTCTCAAAATAACTTATATTTAGAATTTTTTTCATTTTCATAGGTATGTTTAAAGAACGTATTTTTGAAGTTACAGTGAACACACACGAAGACTCTTCTGAGAACGTATTTATACAGCTCTGTCCATGCATATCACATTTTCCTACAAAAGTGTAAATCTTTTTAGGCTATGATTGATTGGTTGTGTGTCAGTAAAGCTTTTATTATAGTCAACAGATTTTTTATTCGTGCACAGTTTAAAATATTGTACATGGAAAAAAGTACTTTCAATGAATTATAAATTCATACATTTGTAATATATTCTTAAATTCTCTGTATTAAGAATTCTATGAATAATTAGATGTGCAATCAATTTTATTTATATATCTTCTAGCATGTGGTACAGTAATTCTTATGTAAAAGAAATTTTAACTATGGTTTTGATTATGTTGTACTCGTAAAACTGCTCACATATATAAATCTAGAAATCAGACGTAATAAATTTAATTAAATAATTTGATTCAAATCATTCATTAGAGTAATACATTATTGTACTGTTTTTCATACTTTTAGAGTACTTTGTAAAGGTGTAGGTAATAAATTATTATGTTTGGTTCTAAGCCTTAAACAGTTCTATTTCTGTAAATATTACTTTAAGTTAATATAATTTTATGCACTTTACGTGTAAACGTAAAGTAAGTGAATACATAGAACCTACAATTTAGATCGATTCATAGCTTTCCAAAATAAAAAAAAAAACAGATTTTATTACTAAACTGTTTTAGTTAATTAAATTTTCTTTCGTGGAATATTCCACAACTTTTGGAAGTATTTATCCAAAGTTTACATATTTGATGTATAAATTTGTTTAATTTCATAAGTTCTTAATCATAATTTTCATTTTTGCTCTAATTTATATGATTCAGGAAAAATAAATTTTTCTTTCTTTTTTTTTCTAAAATGCTATTTTTTTCAAATTATTTACTTTCTCATCATATATATATATATATATATATATATATATATATATATATATATATTGATTCCTATTGATTATATAATATACATATTTTCATGCATATTACAGTATCAAGATATGTTTTAACTAAAAATATAAAGTAAATTTTTCTCTAAATTTTGGTGTATTTTTTCAAGGTTAATTTTCAGTAACGAACAATAAATAGTTTATTACCTTATTTTTATTTTACATGTTTTGTTTATAGAGTTGAAAACTTTTTATATTTTATTCAATGTATATTAATTTTATCAATCCTATATTTTAAGTAAAATGAAAGTAGATACATTTAATACTTCATCTAATACTTTAAAAGAGTATCGTTTAACTTTATTACATTCAATAGCATTTATAAGGTTTCATTGGATATTCTTTAAAAACTTAAAAAAAAATTTGTGACTTCAGTGAAATAACTATATAGGATTTTGGTTGCAGATAAATTTCTTAAAATTTTATTTGTAAAAAATAAATTTTTAAATTATATAATTTAAAAAATAATGAGTAAGAGGACAATTTAAGTGAAAAATACGTGACGCTTGCTTGAGTTTTCTTTATATATAGAAATAATTCCAGAGTATAATATTTTTCTTGCTATGGATATTATTAAAATTTGTTTTCACATCTGTACTTCATAACAATAGTTAAATGTTCAATAGCAAAAGTATACGTATTAATAACTTCTTAATAGCTTAAAGTACACTGGCGTTCAATATTAAGATAATTTATATGTTTTGTCGAATTACATGAAAAGAATTGCACAAAATTTAAGAATATTGCTTCTAAACAAAGATGCAAATCATGTACGTCGAATACATAAGTGTATACGTGTATGGGGGTGGAACTATAGAATTTATAAGCACGCGTGCCAAAATCCGCATTTCGTTCGCTAGCGCATTTTGCCAAATTTCTTGGTGTTTATTTTTGCAGCATTCGCATAAATTAAAATTAAAACAGTCAAAATGAGTAACGAGCAACGTTCAGATGATGGAATGAGAAGGCAAATTATGGTAAGCTAGAAGCACTCCATTCTCAAATCCAGATTTGTAGAAAATTCCATTTTAATCCCAGGGACATGTCCAACTTATGAAAACAGCTTAAAGATTCTCAGATCCGTCCAGAGAAAACCTCGGCATGGTCATCCAAGAGTACGATGGCCAGAGAAGTTCCCAATTCGTCCATTACAGCGAGGCGTAAAAGGGATGCTACAGCTTCTCAGGTCTGCCATGATGAATGTGGCCGCACGAACCCGAGTTTCAAGGGTTACTGTTTCCAGAAAACTTCATGAGAGATGGCTGTTTGCAAGCAGACTTGTTGTTTGTGTCCTACTCAATTCTGCGAACAGGAGAGTCCGCTTAAGATGTCGCAGAGATCATACAAATTAGAGCATGAATCATAGTGTGACAGTTCTCTTCAGTGATGAATCCCGGTTCGGCCTAACCAGTGATTTTCACCGTACTTTCATATGGAGAGAACCATGGACCCGCTACCTACCCTCCAATGTCGAAGAAAACGACCATTACGGCAGCGGAGACTTGATTGTCTGGGTAGGCATCACTTTGAATGACCTCACACACCTCCATGTCTTTGAAAAAGACACAGCGACTCTTGAGAGGTATAGGGAAGAGGTCTTGGAGCCAATCAGGGGTCCAATTGGTCCTGGTTAGCTTTTAATGGATGACAGCTTGAGGTCACATAGAGCTCAGCTGGTCGACGAATTTCTGGAAAGTGAGGATATTCGCCGGATGTATATATATATATATATATATATATATTGGCCAGCCAGATCTCCAGACTTCAATACTATAGAGCATGCCTGGGATGCTGTTTAAATGACAATTGCCATTCGCAAGACCCTTCCAAGAGCCTTCCTAGACCTGAAAACAGCGTTGCTGAACTTGTGGGACCAATCGCCGCAGGAACTCGTAAACTCCCTTATTTTCAGCATAAATTAAGTTGCTAGGCCAATATATCTGTAAGAGGAGACCATACCCTTATTAACCGACTTTTTGTTTTATTCTGCAACTGCTGTTTCATATCTCGCGACTCCGATGAGTGTTACTCATGATCTTGCGTGTTTATTATAACTGTTGAATGGTTATTTTTTGTATTATATCAACCCTATGAACATACCACATTTCATTAAAATCCGTCCAGTAGTTCTAGAGATAATCGACCAAATTGGAAAATGAATAAATTATGAATAAATTATCATATTTAAAATACCGAAATCCGTAATCCAACATAATTCAATTCATATATAATATATTCACTTCCTATTACTGAATAACTATAATAGTATAATGAAAAGTCTAAATGGTAAGTTTTATAACTAGAAAATTGAAGTTAATCTACACTTTAACTTGCATTGTTAAATTATGAATCTTCCATTATAAGCCTCTGTAAGCACCCAATCCTCACAAAGTACAGGGTAATTCCGTTAAATCAAATCATAGAAGTTTACATTTCAATCACTCCTACGTATTAAACTAATTTATTATGAGCAAACAGCCAAGTTTTCCCAAGTATTATCCAGATACACTCGAACTGATATATACCAATGCGGAATTTTAAAGAGCCTTCTTGATAAATCCCTATAGTCAGATATTTATCCATATTTTGATATCTTTCTTAATCAATTGACCCGATAAGATGAATTCGTCCTTTGATGTACATTTATTATGAAGTCGGTCATGCAATGACTATTTATTATTAGTCTTATAATCTTTAACACAATACTGCTAGCTAAACAGTTTCTGGTCGGCTATTCTCAAAAGGAGATCAACCGATTCTGCCTAGTGTCAAAAGATGAACTATTAGTTTCAAGTCTAAACTGATATTCTCTCAATTGTTAGCAGCAGTCACGATGTTACATGAGAAAGACGGATCTCAGTTATATATATTCCTGTCTATGACTTAACCTAGATCGCCTGTAGCAATTTGTAACGAATGCTATTAGAATAATAAAGTACGAGTACTATGATTGCACTAATAATGTTTTGTGTGCAACGAGGAAATTAAGTTATTTCATTCAGCATGTTATCAATTAGAGATATTTTTGAATTTGGGCCTATAATTATGTTCTATTTTCATTGGAACTTTTTAATTCCTTATTAAATTAAGAAATCAGAACAATTATTAATAAATGCCTGATTTTTATATTGATCTAACAGAAGTTTAGATAAATGTGTGTATTTGGTCAATTCTTACTTATAAAAGAGTCATTTTTAGATAAAAGAAAACGATAGTCACATCCACAACTTGATAAATATATCTTAATATCATTTATATTTCATTCAAATGCTAATAAACTGAAAACGAGTTTATATCAACAAAATAATTTGAAAATTAAAATATGTGTATCTAAAAAATATAGAGACCATTCAATATTTATTATTAAATCATTATCTCAAGCATTTTTACTTGCTATTTAACATAAATTAAATTTGTTATTTAAAAAATGTGGAATAAAAAAAATTTAATTTGGTAAATCTTATAACAAAAAGCTAATTTTTGAAGAAACATCTCATAACCATGCTATTCTAAAAATTTATGAACAATATAGCCTCAATATATTTCATCCTTCAAAATTAAGAATTTAATTTTAGTTTTTCCAACAATCGAAGAATTTATAAACAATATAAATTAATCAAGTTACATAAAACTAAGATGAAGTAATTTAATATTTCTAATTACTGAGTCACAGAAGAATATCACACTGTATTTTATGTATTAAAATTTTCTTAAGTAGTTTACATTTTCTTAATTTTATTAAGAAATAAACACAAATTTTCAACTTTAATAAATTTTACTAATATACCAAAAATAAATGAGTTTCAGTATATAATAATTAATCTCTTATTAGAACAATTGCTTGAACTAGTGTTTAGAGTGACGTAAAAGTAATGAAATCAGTGTGTGTAATTAATTTTACGTAAATCCATTAATTGCTAATTATGAGCTAATTTTGATTACTAACCTCTGTGTATTGAATCTAGATAATCTCAGAATAATTCAATTTTTTAAACATCTACTTTTAAAAAAGGGATTTCAAAAAAGTCTAAAAATTGAACATGAAAAATGGTAATTTTTTTTTCAGCATACGAACAGCCTATTTGTTTAGTAATTCAAGTATAGTATTTCAGAAAATCTCCCAAACATTTACTTTCACTAATTAATTTTTACCGTGTTCTTGGTAATAAGTATTTTTACATTGTCACCACATACACACTTCTTTACACTAATCATAGTGAATAAAGTGTAACAATTAGATCAGATAACAATTTCGTTTTCTTACATACTCCAGTAAATTAATTACATAAAGGGGGATAAAAATGACAAAAGCAGCAAAAAACTGTTTGAAGAGAGATAATTTATATGTAGTAATTAAGTACTCACTCTGCAGCTTTTAATAAGCTTTTACGATAATTGAAATGGATGAAACACTCAAAACTTTAAGAGCATTTTGGGAGAGAAACCAACCACTTTTCCATTAGCGTCCCTATCTCGGAAAGGAATATCGCTTAAATGATCTACTTTTTTTATTTGTATTAGTTTATTGTGCAATCGAGATTGATGCGTTTTTCAGAAAAGGAAACAAAGGTATATTTCATACGTCAGTTACTGAAAATATATCTTTTAATTTAGGTAATTTTTGTCTCATTTTTGATCAAAGTATTTGCAAAGAAGGATTTAACAAAAAAAAAAAAAAATAATGGAGGGGGTCATTTCTTAATTGCAGTACTTCTTGCAGATAGATCCTGAATAGAAATGGCAATCAAATTTCTAAGTATGAAAAACAAGGCACCCAATGAAATGCTATATAAATAAATTTAAAATACTTCAAATTGATCTGGGGGGGGACATGAAAATTTGAAGGCAATAACCTTGCATGGATAATTATGCATTTTATTTAGTTTTTCACACAGAACAAATGTCAATGAAAAATTTTTCATTATATATATATATATATATATATAATTTTAAAAATGAACAAAAAATGCTTGTATCTTATATGAAGGCAATATTCAGATAAAATAAGAGCATGTAACTGTTTTTTCAATGATTCTCAAAGTCTTGTGATTTGTGACTTAAAGGATAACATCACCAGAATCTAAATTTATATATAACAAATAAAATTCTTTAGATAAAATATATTAAATTTACGTAAAATTCACAGATTCTTCTATACAGTTCGGTAAAACTCACGGTGCATATTCATTATAAGCTTTGCTACATCATGAAGATAATGAATGAGATTTCCTTTAAATTTTAGAGGAATCATGAAAAGCCTCCTACTATTTTCCATTGTACTTTCGTTTTATTTCCCCCTTCTTTTTAAAAAAGAAAAAGATTAAAAGAATAATCTCTGAAAAGATAATTAAGTAGCGTGCCATCAGTGAAATAATTTATTTTGAATTTTCGTTCGAAATGGAACAAAGATGCAATGGTTTCAAATGAAGTAAGCAACTATAATTTGGAATCATACTAAATTTATCGTTAAAGTAGATTTTTGTTTAAATTTTAAGGAACTTGAACTGTTTTTCTTGTTATTTCAATACATTTTATTTATTAATGAAAGCCTAAACTATATTACTGTTTCAGATAAGATACAAGTGCTTAATTTATGAAATTATAATAATAATAATTAAATAAATTCACGTCATACATCACATTAACAACGAAGAAACTTTTTGTATGGTTTTAAAAGGAATACATAATACATGAAAGGTATTCATGCCATATAAAAAAAAATATGAATTTTAAATTTAAGGCGTAGAAAATTGTAGTTACAACTGAGAGAAAAAATTTCTTTTTAATTAATTTCCTATTTAAAATACTCAAAATAATTCACCGAAATAATAATTTCAAACTTTTAAATTATCGATTCCAAAGCTAAGAATGATATTAAAAGGCTTATCATATATTTATGCATATAATATGAGAAAGATTGGTTACTGATTAATAATAAGAATGGTATAAATAAATAATATAATATTATGAACTTTTTATAAGACTCACATTAAGTTATTTAAGAAGCCTTTATAAAGTACAATACACCGACAAATCATTTCCCATTGTGAAATGTTAATCCTTTAGTTACCAATATAATTTTTGGAAAAAAATGTATCATTAAAGTTATCTAATTTATCTTTCCCCCTTTATTTATTTATATTTAAACACTCCCGATAAATTGCGGAGTGCTTAACAACTGTAAAATATAAGTCAAACATTTAAAATCAATAGGTTTTAACTTATTAATAGATTTAACAAAAAAAAAAAAAAAAAAAAAAAAAACCCTGCAAAAGCAGTTAATGGTAAAAGAAACATTGATATACATCTCTAAAATATCTGTTCACTTTTTCAAATTTTTAGCGTGTCATTTTTGCCATGAGTACCTTTTGAAATTATCAGGATTATGTGACTTGAATTGAATGTAAATGTTACTTTGACAGCATCGACACTGAAACCTTTATCTAATACTGTTACAATTTCATGATTATGGTGTTATTCTACAAGGACAATATGTAACACCTTTGAATGTTTAAAATCTTAATCCAGAAAGATAAACTACAATTTTGAATTTCCAAAAAGCAGAGAGCCGAAATAGTATATATATATATATATATATATATATATATATATATATATATATATATATATATATATATATATATATATATATATATATATATAATATAATATAATTTTTACATGTAATGAGTGTGTATCAAAATGGTGCCTGAAAGTCTCATGTTTGAACAACAAGTTCGCAAAAAAAAGTTTGTACTGACACTTTGAATCCCATTAAAAATGACACTAACTTGTTGGAAAGGCAAGTTAATTATGGGTTTTCATTTATGATCCTGAAAAGAAGCACCAGAAGAACTCACTTTTAAAAAGAGTCAAAAATGATCGAATGAACAAATCAAAATACAAAGCAATGATTTACTATCACTGAGTTCTTGAAGGACAGACTTTTAATCAACATTACTGACTTTACATTCATGCTGAACTCCCTGAAAGAAAAAGGAATAAACGACCAGAATTGTGGAAGGACAAGTCATTCCACGTTTTCTGTCAAGAGGTCTCTGTGCCAAGTACAGCATCTAAATGTTAGACCATCTGTCTTATTCCCTGATCTTGCACTATGCGAATTCCATTTGTTTCCTAAGGTGAAATCTGAATTAAATGGAAAAATTTCTGAATCCAGTTAATATATATATATATATATATATATATATATATATAAATGACGCACCATAAAGGAGTTGCCGATTGTAAAGAAATTTCGTATGATAAGGCATTTTAATCTAACGTGCAAATGATTAAAATTTAGTGTCAAATGAATGGATAGCAAGAGCCACAGTTCATCTGAACTGTGCACTCAGCAGGTGTATATAAGAAGCGATTCTCAATCTGTTGGTAAAATTTTCTGTTGCTTTACGATTTAGGATAGCTTTTAAATACTGAAAAAATGCCTCGCAGCAGGATTTGAGTTCATTACGAACAACTAAAAGAGTTTGAAAGAGGTTGTATCATTGGATTGAAACGGACAGGTTGGGCAATTCGGAGAATCGCTCGTCATATGGATCGAAACAATGCGGTGATTAGAAGATTCTTGCAAGAATGGGTGTATAGTGGCAGATTTCAGCGTCATGATGGTAGTGGTCGATCTAGAGCCACAGCTGATTGGGAGTACTGAGTAATTGTCAGATCAGCAGTCACAGCGCCTGATTCATCGTTATCAACCATCAGACGTGTGCCCTGCACGCTAGTGTCCACCATGTTCTTTCACAGACGGCTGAAAGATCGAAATCTACTCTCGTACCGACCACTTCGCCCCCTGCTACTCACCCCTGCACATTTTCAAGCCAGATTACATTGGTGCTTGGTTCGATTAGGTTGGAATGAGTTTGACTGAGTACGTGTAGTGTTTAGCGACAAAGCCTGCTTCCAACTGTGTCCTGACGTCATCGAAGACATATATGGAGATGCCCAGGGCAACGTGCCGATCCTGCTTTCACTATTGCACGTCACACAGGGCCTTAACCAGGAGTTAGGGTTTGGGGTGCCATTTCCCTTGATAGCCGGACCCCTTTGACGGATAGCCGGATCTTGACGATCGTCATTAGAGGCACACATGCAACAGTGTTACGTCGACGACATTCTGCTGACTGTTTTGCTACCGTCCCTTTTGCAGTATCTTGGCCTTATTTTTCAACTAGATAATGCAAGACCACATACGACACGTGTTGCTATGACCTGTCTTACTGCTTGTCAAACACTTCCTTAACCAGCCAGATCTCTCTCCAGTTCATCATGTCTGGCAATAATGAGAAGGTGACTGCATTTACCAAGGAATGCTGCTTATTTATCCCGACAATTTTAGCAAATATGACAAGAAATATCGCAGGAGACCATCAAGGAGCTTTATCACTCTGTGCCACGTCGTGTGGCAGCTTGCATCCAGTTTAAAGGTGGGTCAACACCTTATCATTGTCGTTACTTTGTAACTATGTAACTCTGAAATAAATCATTAAATTTTTCTGAATTTTTAATCATTTTCTAATCTGTACATAATTTTCTTATCTTCTAATTTTCGTCTCCATCTGACAATTCCTTCTTGGTGTGATGGTTTTTTTTTTGTTACAGAGTATATATATGTATGTGTGTGGGAGAGAGTGTATATGTATATACATATGTGTGCATATACATGTATATATATATGTTTGTACTTCTGTGAATATTTACACACAGAACATCATTTTTCATGTAATAAATAAATAATAAAGGTCAAAAAGGGAAAATATTTGCATTTTCAAAATAGAAATGACCAAAATTATTTGGGAAATGAAAAAATTATATAATTTTATGTTTTGATTACATATGATATTATATAGCCCAAAGTATTTTAAGTAGAAATTCAATTACAATTTTGTTATATTTTAACATATTATGTAGCCCAAAGTATTTTAAGTAGAAATTCAATTACAATTTTGTTATATATTAAATATTTTCCAAGGAATGTAAGAATAGGATATTGAAAAAGGATTGACATAAGAAAATAACTGTCATCCCTGATGAATAGCTTTAGGTAATTTGACTAATATTTCTAGCAATGCAAGAAAAAGCTAAATCTTAGAGGTTTATGACATAATATTTAAACAAGTTCAAATTCCCCTTCTTACAACGCTTACACTAAAATGCATTATGTTGAATACACAAGTGTATTTTCCTTTACTGACCACATGCGATCACTACGTGTTAATATCTACACTAGCAATATCCACTTTTCTTTCTTTGAATACTTTTATGAGCATTCAAATTATAAATATTCTAATGTATAAAAAATAAAAGAATTTTAACAATAATTATGAATCAAAACAAACGATTGTAGAATAAAAAAATTAATTAGCATTAGATATTAAAAGATATTACTATTTAATTAGTAATAGATTAAACAAGTGATAATATGTTAAATTTGGTTTTCATTATGTCTTTTTTTGTCACATGATTTGAATGCAGTGCAAAAATTACGCCATATATCCACAGCTTTCTACTCTACAGTTAAAATTTAAAATCTAAGATGTGATTAAGAACTTTTTTTGTTGCCAAACCAGCATATTTAAAATGAGGATAATATTTCCAGTTATCTTTTCAAGCTGTGTATTTGAAATTTTTCCACATCATTCCCATTCCACTAGACTGCTTCAATTTTCATCAGACGACTGGGATTAAATTTTGATGGCTTTTAATGATTTAACGCACGTAATTGATTAACTGATATTAAAGTTTCTAGTTCTTTAACTGTGCAAAACTGAGAGGAAAAAATAAATTAAAATTTTCTGGATAAAGAACTGACATTATAATGAATTTCTATCTTAATTTTTTAAGAATATATAGTTGCATGACTTATAAGAATAATTAGATTAATTTTTAAAGCGAGAGAAAAAGTAAATAGATACAAAAATTAAGAAAAGGATATCAATATCTTAATGAAACTTCATTTTAACTGTTGCCACAAGAAGCACTTTCCGTTATATTAAATTATTAATATTATTTAAATAACTTCACATATATGATAAAAAATATTAAAGTTACAGATTTTTTTGACAGCATTTATCGCGAAATTTCCTTTGAAAAGTAATTGCGCCAAAGCCCTTCTGTTCTAAAAATTCTGTTTTTAGATAATTGAAAATACTTATTAGCTACTCAATCGAAAACATTTATTGCAGTGACGGAATCAAATTTCTTAACGAGTATAGAAAAGGAGTAATTAACTTTTACATTTTGTTTTGCTTTTGAAGTTACTAAAAGAAATTTTACTTGATAAAAATTACCATTTTTGAGTTTATTTCAAATGAATTATAATTTTTATTAAGACACAGTAAATAATTTTCATAATCTTTTTTCCGACGAATATACTTTCATTTATTTCAATTACGTTAAACTTATTTAATAAATTATAATATCCCGAAAAATATTCTAGGATTATTATTAATTTTATCCATTCGCAGGAATATTACATGCTGTATTTTCGGCGATAGGTTTTTATACTTTGAAAACGCATTAAAAATGAACTAAAACTATAATAATAAAAAATATATTATTTGAACATTTTCCCTGATTTACTACTGCGTTGGAAATACATCTGGATAAATTCCAGAAGAAGAATAAAAAAGTTCACTCGAAGTTTTCTCTAAAGTGGTGCCTGCCGAATATTATCCACACCATAAATAGAAGAAAATAAATCTCAGTAGCATAAATGAACATCAAATGTTACTTTGGCTTCCACCGCTTTCACGAAGACCGGAAATTTTAAAAAAATGAAAATGATAGAGAAAGTAACTTTCTATGACTATAGATTTATTTATGTGTTTCAAGCATGTTTTCAGAAGTTAATGCATTCAAACTAAATGTATCGTTAGATACACTGAGAAACTAAGATAAATTTAAAAACATGGAACTAATGTTCTTGGATGGAATTACTTGGAAGCATACTAATTGATTCTGAATTTGGTAAATTCATTTAATACTTTTTTGTTTCATTTTATTCGTTTCCGAGCTGAAATATATTTTTTTTCTATTATAAATGCAGATCGCAGGTCTTGACTAAAAAACTTTAAAATGGCAAATAAAATCGTTAAATTTAATCTATATCACTATTTCTACTTCTTACATTTTGGAAGGCATCGCGGTGAAAAGATGACATGTTTCTTACTTTTCCAAACACGTTTACAGATTAGTCGAAATAAATATATACAGGGGTTGGACAAAAATATGGAAACACCTTTTAAAAAACATGTTTCTTTGCTTAATATGGTGTAGGAAACCCGTTGGCATCCAAAACAGCTTGCAGTCTTCTCGGAATGGATAATTACAGTTCCTGTATGTGTGCCAAGGGAATATTATACCATTCTTCCTTCAAAACGGTTTCAAGTTCAGATAACGATGTTGGCGGTGGATAACGAGAACGCACTTTCCGTTCCAATGTAGACCACAAAGGTTCCATAATATTCAGGTCTGGTGACTGTGGTGGCCGGGGGAGATGGGACAAATCCTCCTCGTGCTCAGAAAACCAGTCCTGGACAATGTGAGCTGTTTGAACAGGGGCTTTGTCGTCTTGGAAGACACCATCACCATCGGGGAACAAAGTTTGTACCATGGGATGAACTTGATCTGCCAAAATGTTCACATAAGTCTTGGCAGTCATGTGCCCTGACACAGTTATCATGGGGCCAGCAGAGAACCACGATATGGCTGCCCAAACCATAACAGAACCCCCGCCATGTTTTACTCTTGGCAACAAGCAGTCTGTATTATAGGCTTGAGAGGGCGTTCTCCAGACGTAAACTCGGCCAGAAGTGGGAAACAATGTGAAAGAAGACTCGTCAGACCATATTACACGCTTCCACTGCCCTATAGTCCAGGCTTTATGACTTAAACACCACCTTTTCCTGTTACGGGCATTAGCATCACTGATGAGTGGCTTCTCAATTGCAGCACGGCCAGAAATTCCCTGTTTATGAAGCTCCCTTCTAATTGTTTTGGTACTCACAGGGTTCTGTAACACAACATTCATTTCAGCAGTAACTTTTGCAGCTGTGGTCTTCTTATTTTTCGTCACAATTGCCCTTAATGATCGTCTGTCACGATCACTCAGCACACACTTTCGTCCGCGCTGTGATTTAGCAGATGATGTTTTTCCGCTTTTCAAATATGCGGAATAAATCTTCGATACAGTACCTCTTGAAACACTAAACACCTCGGCTACCTTGCTTACGGAAGCACCTACCATATGTGCTCCAACAATTTGCCCACGTTCGAAGTCTGTTAACTCTGACATAATGCAATGACAACCTCACATAACATTACTCCGACAACAACTGAACTGTTTAGCACATTTACGAAGTTGTATAGGTGGCGTTAGTAGTCAAAAACGCCAGCGCCACCTACATATTTCATTAAAATCAATCTTTCTTTTCAAACATGCATTTTACAAGGTGTTTCCATATTTTTGTCCACCCCCTGTATATATATATATATCATTTGAATTTTTTAGAAGCAAATGAAATATTTTAAAAAAACACGTGAAATGAACAGACCATTTTATTAATTCTCTTTAATCTCTTTATATCATATATCTAAAAGATCAGAAGGCAAAGTTAAGTCTTTAATTTTTAAACTTTGTTTCATGAGGAATATATATTATTAAAGTAAAGCTATAAATGTTATGAAAAATAAAGTTTAAATAATAAAGGAAAGCTATTTATAATCAACAATATTTAAAATGTAAGCACCTTTATAGAAAAATGCTTTTGGAAATATTTAATTTTATATTTATACTCCCTAATAGTTTTTTCTAATGACCTCATAAGCTAAAATATTGAAAAATCTTTTTTTCAACTAGGAAATTATTGCTTACAATAAAGCTAATTATTTTTAAATCTACCTATATTAGATACATAAGTAGTCATATTGAAGTATATTTTAATTAAATAAAATTATATATTCTAGATCAAAGAATCAAATATTCAAATCAAATTACAATGATATTACTTCAGAATATTTACTAATATTTTTTTTTTATTTTCTGTTCTTAGAAGCCTTATCACCATTCACATGAATAAATGAATACCTCATTAAAACAAAAAAAAATCGAATAAAACAAAAACATATGTATCATAGTATTTTCAACGAATGATTGCAAAGAAAAATTGTCATCTCTTTTGAAATAGTTGAATTATGGAAAATATATTATTATTAATTAGAGAATACATTGAAATCATATTTATGTTTTCGATAGTTACTAAATTCTAATTATGTCAGTCAATGCTATCTGAATTGGTTGAGTTTTGGAATCTCCTGATCTCAAACTTTGTTACTGCGAAGCTCTTAACGTTGACCTCATAACTTTTAATCAAGTGAAATCAATGGCTGTTGTAATTACCTCAGCAAAATCACGTGCCTACACAATCCCGTTTCTCGTAATTGCTAACCATATTAGCAAGGCAGTCAGCATCTAAAAGGTTTTCACTTTTCTGTTTTGCTTGTCATTTTTACTAGCTTAATCTCAGTTTCATGTATGCAGCCTGAGATAAATTCCAAATGGAAGAAATCCAATCTCCGGGGATTGTTTATTAAACAAGAGTAAATATTATAAATGCTTTACCTTTTTATTTCATCTTTTTCTTTTTTTCGGAATGAATTTTTGTAAGTTAAATAATTTATACAAGCGAAGAAAGTTAGCTAAAATTTATTTCGATAAATATGATTAATAGCACGTATAGTAAGAGAAAAGGCATCAAGCAACAGTAATGGAGTGTAAGGACGTTAAATGAGTAGCTAATACCTGCTTATTAAATAAAAAGGCTAAATAAATCTTATAGAGTTTATTTCGATTTATTAAACTAACTTGAGTGTGTGATATCGAAAAACAACATTGATTATAAAAGGAGTTTTAAGAAAAGAATGAATTTATTTGAAAAAAATAGTTACAAAATTATTTTATATGTAAATAGCATACAATTATTATTATTTAATTTTAAAATAAGCTATTTTTTTTTCGTTTTGAAGTTGAAAAGAAGTGCATTCAAAATAAGAACATTTAAAGAGAATAAAAAGGAATTTTTTTAAGAATTTTACCAACATTTATATTCATAAGTGGAATTTATATATTCAATATATATTCCCGTGACAAAAGTATAAATAAAATGTGTGATATTACAGCTTATCCGGTTAATGGACATCTTTTAGAGACGTAATAATAGCAGCAATATGCTTTCGTAACTATAACTTTCAGTCCATTCTTGCTTCAAAAGGATTGTTAAAATAAATTTTAAAATAATGTAGTAGTTGTAATATCTGATGTGCTTTATGAAAATTTTTAAATACCTATATTTACTGAAATGGTTTTGATATAGAGTATTTTCTTTAAATCAGCAAATATAAATGTTGTACTTTAAACATAAATAGAAGTTCAAAATATCATACAGAAATAATACTAATATTTAATTATATTTTTAAAAGGTTTGAATACAAGACAGCTAATCAATATCAGAATAAGCAGTTAAAAGTTCGTAATATTTTACGAGCCAAACACTTATCTTCAATAGCTGTCCTGGAAACATTCGTACACAAGAATTAGATTAAGGAAAGGAATTGTATTTATATATTTTTAAAACTTATCAATTACTATTATTACTATAAATGAACAAAAAACACAATTGCCTACTTAAACAAAATTATCGATTGGTTTGGTGTGGCTAAATTTTTTGGTCTTAGGTTCTATGGTTAGTTTAGTTAGATTTGGTCTTAGTTTTTCAGTGTATCTAACGATACATTTAGTTCGAATACATGAACTTCTGAAAACATCCTTGAAACACTTAAATAAATCAACAGAATATTAATACATATAAAAATATACAGCATATGTATATATGTATAGGAAAGAGTGACGGAAAAAGTTTTGTTACTTGTATATAACTTCTGGTATAAAATTTGACTTTTATGTAATGAAACCATTGTTTATTTCTATTATAGACAATAATTTTCTAAATAAAGACTACTTAAAATAAAACTGAGTCTACTTTAAACATACAAATAAAACCGACTATTATTAACAATAAATTCAATATCAGTAATATATTCGAGAGAAAATAACATGAATTTTTTTTTTTCGATTGAATTCCATAATCTTGTACTTTATGTATAATGTCAGTACTAGTAAAGCAATTTTCAAATTCAATAGTGCATACAGTTTGGTCGATAAGCTGAATAGAACTCACTACTTACCTTTCGAGAACAGCTGCTTTAAGTTTCTGCTTAGTTTTATATCTTCAAGCTATTATGATCCTGAGGGCTACGATTCCCTTTTTTTCATAGACATTGAACTTGGTTTATAAGATACTACTAGGTTCTCGAATTGACATTATCAGCACCAATAATGCAGACCCTAGGGAAATAATCAGATACAAATCAGTAATGGAGGCCACCTTTAAATACCTTTGAAACGATTATTATATTAATATAGTATAATACTACCATACTAAGTAATTGTATGGTTTCAGTGATTTTGTCATTGACTTCAAGTCTATATAAAATATCAAACGTTTCTTACAAAACAGATATAAATTTTGAGGTTGTTTTAAGAACGTTAAGCTCCAATATTTGGTTTCCTTTCTTCATACAAAACATTTTTGAGTCACATATATTAATTGCACAGGTTAATTTTCCTTATACACGAGTTCATTAAAAAACAAACATATTTCTTATTTTATGGATATCTTTGGGTTTTTATGGATATCTTGGGTTCCTTAGAATACTGTCGATTGCGCGATGCTCAAAAATGAAATGCATTACAAAGGTGCTGTAAAAAGGTATTGAGATTCAAATTCGTATGAAGTCTGTCTTACGATGATCTTTTTTGAACATTTTTTTTCCTTCAGATTTGATGTTTAGGAATCATATTCCTTAATCACCTTACTCTGTTTCCAGTTATACAAAATCATCAAGTTATTGACAAAAAGCACAGGAGTAGCTTCAAAAAACTTTATTGCATTAAAACAGATATGTTTTAAATTATTGTTAGGAACCTGTGATGACGCTTTGATGTAAAGTTTATCCTGTGTGAGAAAAGAGAGACTTACATAGATTGCGTCACTCAGCCAAGGAAAGCTTAAACATTGACTTCTTAACTTTGGTATCGAACTTGGTGACTTGGTAACTTTAGCGTCAAAAGGATCTTGGAAAGTACTGGAATCTTGTGGAAATCTCGATGGGGAAGAAAGTTACTGACATTTCTTGAATTTTCATCTGCCAGAGATGCTGTAAAGAGGAATAGATACGAAATCGTGGTGATACTTTGAAAATTGACCGAGGTAAGTTGTCTTGGAAATCCATAATTTTACTACAGATATTTGTCCGTAGTGCGAATTACGGACAAATATCTGTGAACTGAACATTACTGATACAATTGTTACTGTCATTACAAGTGTTGCTTTTGTTCTTGTATCTGTGCCACTAATTTGTACAAGCGTTATCTTTTCTTTTTGTGCTGTTATTCTGTTCAAGTTTTGCTACTTGTATGTCATCTTGTTCTAAATACTTGTGAATAGTGTGTCATTTGCTGTTATTCTTGGGGCCGCGGTAGCCTAGTGGTCAAGGTCGTGGATAGCGGCTGGCGGTTTTCGTTCAGTCGCGGGTTCGATCCTTGGCCACCAAAGACCCGCCGTGTAGCCGGGGCTGATGCACGTTAAATCTGTTCGGGGCCCAAAGTCCTCCCGTTGGCGTGGTGTGGATGTTAGGAGAGGGGGGTGCCAGCTCAGGTGTGGTCCTCGTCACTTGACCGTGGTTCAAAATTATGAGGTTCGTCGCCAATAGCCCTCGTGTTGCTTCTAGTGCGACGTTAATAAAAACTAAAAACTAAATTGCTGTTATTCTCCTAGTAGGACTGATTTTTCTCGTATGCATCAACAGGATTGAATTTTTGTAACAGTTTAATCGTTTCTTCTGTTTTGAGTTAAACTGCTTTATGGAAAAATCCACAAACTTTGTTTAACAAATTGCATGACATTAGAAATTAGGATATTCTATTATTTCCTTGCCTTAGTCATAATAAGATTTTTGAAATATCATAATCTCCCACTCTGCTCACATTCAATTAGGAAAATATCAATAGCGGGAAAAGCAAAGCTCTTTCTTTATTAGTATTCTAAGAGTCAATTAATTGAAGTGATTTATAACGGGGCTATTTTAAAATTGTTTATTTTATTTCTACAAATTAAATTTCACTTATGCATTCTTCTATTTTATTAGATTTAATTATTTCAGGTTTCAATTTTTCAAATGATGTGTAACTGATTACCCAAACTAAAATAAAATTTTAGCTTAATTAATATTTTACGGATGTTTTTTTTTTTAAAAAAAGGTTTCTACTTAAAAAAACATTGTACTTTAAAACACTTAAAATCTGTTAAAAATAACAAATTAAGCAGCAAGAAATGTTTTTAAATATGCCAAAAAGGACAAATTCTACATAACATTGTATAATGAGAATAATGGAATCCAACAAATAATTTATTTTAAAGATTAATAAAATAATGTTTCGAAAAGTTATCTAAAAAAACAATGCACAATAGATGTACATTTTCTTAGCTGCCATAAGCTAGAGTAACTTGTTTGACTTTAACGTAAATTATATTTGAGTCTGAAAGAAATTCCAATAATTTTTAGTAAAAATTTAAAAAATAAAACTAAGAACTTAATGCAGTTATGATGTTTCATGAATTTAAAAACAATAAAGCACAGTTTTTGAAAGGAAAAAAAAAAGATATTATTTACCACGCAATCTTCCCTTCGTATATAGGCGAGAGTTTTATCTTTCAACGAAAAACAGGAGATTAATTAATGTAATTAGGTCGATGGTTATGACGTCCTTAGGTTTTGACAAGCACGAAAAAGTCCGTTTTATACTTAATCATTTCAAACATTTTGAAAAATCTTTATTAGCAACTTAGTGAGTATAGAAAGAGAAGAAAAAATGCACATAAATTGCTTTTACTTTGACACCCTTATTGAATGATACTAAGTGACTAGTCATCAACATATTACAGTTCCTTAAATGTTAAGGGTTATTAGAAGGAACTATGAAAACTAATAAAGAAATGAATGATTTGCAGAGAAGAACGATAACCAATTATCCTCTGCAATCATTCACTTCCATCCAACCTTACTGGTAGCTAAGTCACTTAAAAACAAATTATTTAGTAGCACAATTCTTACATTAGAAGTAAATGTAAAAAAAAGATTTCCTTTGATAACATAAATAATGGGGTCAATTATCTTAATTATGCTTCACTAATCACGTTCTCATACGTTAGTAATGTTCTCATTTATGATAAAAGTAGCTATGATAAATAGAAATATCTGATATGTATAAAACTAATGCATGTTCTGCTAGAAAACGAAGAGTTGTAGATCATTGTTGATTCTATATTTAAAGAAATATTACATTTCATAAGATTTGTGAAATAATTATTTATAAATTTTACTTAAAAGAATAAGAATTGGATATATTTATGCAGTATAGAAATTAATCCTTGAAATAAGCTAAAAATAAATAAAAGGGGAAATAGTTTATATAGTTATAAATGTCATAGGGATTTCGATTTAAGTCAACGTTTTCTGACTGCTTAGTTTACGCAGTATATTCTTTAAATTAAAATAAGGTTGTCTACGTTTAAAAGCAATTTTGAACACCGTAAAGCACTACATCCAAATTAAGTTCTACTTTACTTTATAAACGTAATTGCATTTTCACGAGTTGTTTCATATTTTTTTCTATACAAGAAGAGTAGTTAAAGTGGTTAGGAGGAAAAAAACATTTTGAGATAGTTTTACAGCTTTTGAAATGATTTAATAATATAATTTATTAATAATTATAGAGAAATATCTCATTACCATAAAAACATGCTCACCAAAAGTAAAAGTGGGATTGTTACAAAACTTTGCATGAATGTACATTTCAGACAGATATGTAAATGATTAGAAATTCAGAATGTTTGCATATTGCGTTGAAGGGTCAAAGGGCGTTGAACTTCGTTCTCCTGGGATTATAAAACAGCTAAACAGGGCTTGTTTGTTGTGTCTAATCTGTTGCATAGGGACGCCTTTTTAACAAGAGATGCCGTTACGCCTCCATGATAGACAATATGAACAGCTGTCAGAGTTCGAGAGGAGAACAATCATAGGAATGACGGAAACTGGGTGGTCCGCTTTGTGAGTAGCTCACCACCTATACAGTTCTGACTTTACTGCGAGGATGTGTTGGCACCAGTGGACAAAAAAAGAGTCTGTTACACTGAGACAAGGCTATGGACGCCATCGGCAAACCAATAGTCAAGAAGAACGTCATATTATACGACACACACGCAGAGCACCAACTGTCTTATTGTCCACCATCCATTCAAAGGCAGCACCTTCACTATTGGTCCCCGTAACCTAGCAAGGTGCCTGGCTGAAGGACAGTTCTATCGAGGCACCCATTACGTGTACTGCCATTCCCATCCAGTCACCGTCGTCTCCCTTTGGATTGGTGTCACGTTCGAAGGGATTCGATTGTAGCTGAACGAAATCAGGTAGTCTTTAGCGATGAACCCCTATTCAGTTTGGGAAGTGATGACAATCGTGTATGTATGTGGATGCCCAGTGATGAACATCTCAATCCTGCCTTCGCTGTACAGGGGCACACCTACAACTGGTGTGACAGTATGGGCTGCCATTGCATACCACACACAGTCACCCCTAATATTGATCCACGGCACCATGTCAGTCCAAAGGTATGTTCGTAACACTTTTCAGCCCCATATGTTGCCATTAATGGCTGGGCTCAGAGGAGCCATCTTTCAACGAGACAATGTTCGCCCACACACAGCAAGGGTTTCAAAGGACTACCTAAGCTATATTTCTACCCTTCCCTGGCCTATTGAATCCTCAGATTTGTGACCAATCGAGAATATCTGGAATAATTTAGGACTGAAAGTTGAAGAGACTATGAGTATGGTCGAATTAAAGGCACGTTTACAACAACTGTGGAGTGAGATGTCGGGGGACATCAATCGGGACTTGTGTGCCTCAATGCCCAAACGTATCACATCATGCATTCACGCTAGAAGTGGCCCAACAGAGTACTATAACCTCCATTTATTTGTAATTTTTCGTACAATAAATTATCATTTTGCTTTGATTTTGTAATCACTTACTTACATTAACGTTGTACTTACATATGTAAAATTTCGTTTTATTCTGACCAATCTTTCTTAGAGCTCAAGTTTTATGGCAATGAGTGTATATAACAAGTAAATATTTAATCAAGTGTTCCTATTTAAATCCATAATGAGTGCAGAGCTCTTTGTTTTCTATTTTTGAAATGTTTATCTTATTCATTGTATTAGAAAAACCAATTTTATTATATAATAAAATTTTTCTTACAAATTAATCTAAAGGAAATAATAATATTCGAAAATAAACTAGTTCTTTTTCTCTTTTGAGACAACAACAGTTTACGTTACTCTTTTTGAAATTGTATTATTTCAACTTTTCCAGATATTTTTGATATATATGATAACTTGCATATATATGATGCTAATTTTAGATACTATTACTTATATATTCGGACTAAATACCACTGAGAATTTATTATACAAATTTTAAACTAATTTACTTCAATGGTTCTATTTGGTAAGTAAAGCATTTACTTAAATTATTTACAATGGGAAGGAATAATAACAATTCCCTTTAATAACAGAATCACGCAGTAAAGAGTCAGGAGATGCACCTTTCCTCTTTTTCATCAAACAAACAAATGAGGCTATGCTTTGGCTTTCCCTTCTCAGTCTCTCTCACACGTTTGCTATGTCTTTTCCTATTCCTACCAACAAAAGAGGAGGGAAAATATTCCCACTTACGCTTTCTAGCGCCTACTTTTGGACGAAGAAACGAGAGTCACCCTCCAGTGGACTCTTTTGGTGATCATCTCCGGATAGTGGATTGAGGGAGGTAGATAGTTTTCACTCCCACATATATCTTTAATTGTCACACATTTGTATATTATTATTTTCAGATTTGAAATAAGTAACGTATTTTTATTTAAATCATTGCTAAGAAATATAAGGTCTTAGTAAAAGTACATTTATTATTTAAAAAAGCATTTTATGTGGAAGTTAAAAGAAGACTATATTTTAAAATAAATAATTCTATTATGTTTCTTTTGCAATAGGAAACAAACATAAGACACACAAAAAATCTTATAGTTTCAAAGAAGTTTTAAATGTAAAACGAATTAATTCATTAAAATAATATGTGCACATGTTTGCCAGAAAGTTAAGAAATTAAATTTTACTATTTTTAACCTATTTACTTTCAACTATTCGTTTGCTATTCAGCGATATTTTATGTTTGCCCTTTTTTCTGAGTAATAGTTTTTTTTGAAGAATAGTTGATGATTCGATTGTTGTTTAAAGTGTGTAACATAAAGATACCATTTATTTAGTCTTCTTTTGTTATTTATACCTGTTTGTGAAAGACTTTGATTTCTGCTTTACCTTATCTTAATTAGCGTGTTAGCTTCGTAGCTATTGCACACAAATCCACAACGTTGCCACTCTGATAACAAACAACCTTTATTTACCATCCACCGATTCTATTTGACTGAAGGCCCTTTTCCCAAGGGAGACCTTTCCTTAAGCGTAAAGTTATCTCCTTTTTAGCTTCTCCACTCACTGTACTCTTAGTTCTTGCTGGAACTACTTTCTGCTCTTCCTTAATTCAAAACCCCTTTTAGCTTTACCCAATTGACGCGTCGTTTTTCTTTTTGTTGGTCAATCAAACCCCATTTACCCTTGCGTTAAAAAGGTTTGGTTGATGCTCTATCCGTTATTTGATTGTTTCTTTCGACACCTAACCTTCTGTTTAATGTAATTTCAGATATTTATTAATTTGTTTTTGAATTTAATACAAGTATAATTCGTTTATATAAATGCTTAATAACTAATCCGAATTTATCCTAGACTAAAAACGTTTGATCGATGCTTTATATGATATTTGTAGTTTTTTCGAACCCCAAACTTGTATTTAATATATTTCAGATATTTATCTATGTTATACTTTATGTTTAATATTAGCTGGTCACTTACATGACTGTTTAATATCCGTATATATTTATGAAGGTATACCAGCCACACTATTCTAAGGTGATGGATATAGATTTTGTAACAGTAGGGGATAAATTAAAAAGGAATTTATTGAATCGTCAAGAAATTATTTCATTGTGGCTTACACACACTATATATATATATATATACATATATAAATATATGAAACATTTTTTTCTATTCTCGAGAGAGAATATCTGTAATCATCTGAGAATAATCGGTCCATCTTGTTTAAATTTCAGTATTGAGGGGAAGTTAGCATCTGAAGGAGCTAAAACAGAGATGTGAGTTTTACATGGCAAGCATGAGAAGCGAAAAAACGGCAAGAAGTTACGTCAAACTCTTAGTGGTAGTTTAAATACCGGGAATTCCCGAGATTCTGCTGAGTTTCCAAGTATATGAGACTTGTGATAATCAACCTCAACGAGCGACTTTTCAAAGCAATGGAGACAGAAGTAGTTAATAAGGGCATGAAAGATGTTTGTTAATTTAAGTAGGATGTAAAAAGTAGAATGTTGAAAAAAAAAGAAGAGAATAAATTAATTGTATAGGTTTCACACGCTCACATATATATATATATATATATATATATAAATATATAACAGTAAAAATATGGTTATAAGTTGTTTTTCTAAAATTATTCAGACCCAATGAGTTCCTCTGTTACTGAGCTTTATGACTCACAATGAAAAGCTTATGCACTTTTACCATACATGTATTATTAGAATTTTTAACGTCTTCTATTTTTATAAAAATATCAAGATTTCCCACAATATTTTTAAAACTAATTTGAATAAAACTTACATACTCTGTATAAAAATATATGAAAAGCTCAGTATTTTAATTATTATTGATTTGAAGGAAATTATCTTCAATATATAAAAAAAAACCCTTCAAAGTGCTATATTCAAAAATAATTATCTTCATTGAAATAAGTATTGGTTAAACACTTGCAAGCCCACTTTGAGGTAAATTTTTAATCTGTTTATATATTGTATTATTAAAATTGCATAAATTTATCCTTCAAGACTAACATAACTATGTTATTAAAAATTTCATATGCAATGACCTTACTAATATTATTTTTCTTTTATAAGTCTCTTGTGATCTTTACTGAGATCCTCTATATCAACAGGTTTTAAGAAACTCTTCAAAATCATATTTACAAAAATCAATATGTTTATTAGTAATTTATTTGACTGCACTATTTTTAATAACAGTAATATATATATATATATATATATATATATATATATATATATGTGTGTGTGTGTGTGTGTGTGAGAGAGAGAGAGAGAGAGAGAGAGTGTGTGTAAAAAACTTAATATTAATAATCTTATTTCGTATGAAATATATTTTATTTACTGTATTAAGTGAGTTTTAAAATAAATTTGTATTATTTTCAATAATAGAATATATTAAAAAATTAAAGCATACAACAATGTGGGAGAACAGGGAAATGTTTGGCTAGTATTTACTATCATGATTGTGAGTATAATTTTGTAGATTACTATAATTTTAATATCTTTATATATAATTTTATATAATTTTAATATCTTTATAATGATGATATTATAATATTTCAAAGTAATAATAATAAAGAAGTTAATTCATATTCACCTTTTTATCCAAAGTATGCACATTTAGCTTCGAATCAGAATTTTTAGATATTTATGTAAATAGAAGTAATAAAATTTGTGTGTATCAATAGTTATGATAAAAGGGATAACTTAAACTTTGAGTTTCATAAGTTACAGCTTTAGTATAGTTTCTGATGTATTAGCAACATCAGAAATATATCAGTAGATATTATGATTTTTTTTTTCAGTTCATTTTTCATTTCATCGTCTATAGGTATATAATTTTTTTATAGTTTTTTTGTCATTATGAATTAAATTCTTAAAATGTTTTGCTAATTCTTACAGTATTAAATTTATTCATTTGTGTATATGACATCATACATGCAAAAATTAATTAGAATGTTTCTTATTCATTCAAATTTAGATCTATCTTCTTAATCTTGATTTTTTTTTGCGCAAAGTTTCTTATTGGTAAATTTTAATTGCAATTTTTCTATTTTCATTACACACACACACACACACACACACACATATATATATATATATATATATATATATATATATATATATATATATATATATATA
>BMAW01054151.1:184042-197729 GCA_019974015.1 Nephila pilipes
GCCGCTCTCTGCCCTTTCTTTTTCTTCTCTCCCGTGTTTGTGTTTTTGTTTTTTTTTTTTGTTTGTCATATGTGTGTGTGTACGTGTGTGTTCTTTCAATGCAATTTATCCATTATTTTATTATTATTTTTTAATTTCAGTTATTTCAAACATAAAAGCAATTTGTCTTTTTGAGTAGTACGTCTTTGTATTTTTTTCAATTTTGTTATCGTACCCTCTATCTTCCTCAGAACGAACCTCAAAAATAGGTGAAACGTTAAGAATACAGAGAAGTCTCTTTACTAATATATAAAATTTTTGGTTTCATTTGAACTGTCTGTTTTCTACATTGGGTTCTTACCTGATAAGACTGCAATTCCGTGCTCTGTGTTTTCCTGATATTTGTCATAAACACACTTAGGACGAAATTTGGTGTTATTAAAATGTGATAGCATGAATTAAAGAAATATGAAATGATATAAATGTATTTTACTTACAGATGAAACCTCCTTTCAATTCCAACAACATTACATAATCAAAATTTATTATACACATGTGTGTGAAAAGCATGAAAAAAATTTCTATTTTCAATTTGATTATTTTCTTTTGAAGAGCTTGTTTAAAATAATATGATAAATTGTCTTCATTTAACTAGAATATATATTATTTAATAACATCTAATTACTTAATATAAATTAAATAGTTTGCAAAGAATACTCATCCAATCAAAAATTTATCTAACAGTCCTTATATATAACTCATTTTAGAAAAACAAAGATTTTTAAAGATAATTCTCCATATTGTATAAATTAAAAAATACTTTTAATTAGACCTTATAACTAAATTATACGCATTTTTTCACTTTTCAGGCCAGGAACATTTGAACAAATAGTTTATTCTAATGAAAATTTATTTAAATTTAAGTTTGCAAAACAGTAATATTCGATATTAGTAAATTCGTATGTAATAGGAATATACACTACCTGAAAATTCTAAAAATATTCTATCTATGATGAAAGGCATTAAAATAATGAAACAATTATGCATTTCACAAAACGTTTGTGAGATAAATATGAGAAAAAGTATATTTTTTCATTAAAACGTTATTTAAAAGAATCTCAGAAAGGAATACCCCAGTGTAGTCTTTTGTCATATCCCTCTCGAAAAAGTATATATATATTTACTTCCTGATTAATATGCGACTCTGAATACATTAATGCGCCTTTGTCATTAAGATTCTCAGTCAATGGACTGAGAAAAATTACTTTATTAATTTTGGAGGAAATTAATGTAACAGGGAAAGCAGCGAAATTGTATGCACGTGTGAGCGTGGTTCTCTCATTTCAATTAAAATTGCTTTTTTATTAAGAAATAGAAATCTTGGCTACAAGTTTCGAATCTTAAAAATTTTCTTCGATAAATTAGCTATTTTTTTAGGACCTGAATACAAATAATCATAAAAGAAAATAAAAGGAAAAAAGGAAGAATTTGATATTTTTCACAGGAAGAAAAAAATAGTGCTTGAAATCCATTCTTTAATTTAATGAAAACACTTGTTTTGTGCTAAAATTAAAATGCTTCGCATATTCCTTTTCATATAAATCATGTCTCTATAAGTGTTTTTTAAGCAAATTCCTCGAGGGTTTCAATACTAGCTTCTGCTTTATTTAATTAGTCTCAACGCGTTTCAACCTTAAACGAAATAAATAAAATGGAGCATTTTTGTTTATTTCTCCGATTTCCTTTTCTTGTAATTTAAGTCACTATCATCTTTTTTCCATTCCAGCATTTTTAAAAGTACTCTAAGCTCTATTATTTGATTAAAGTGTGGAAAAAAAGTTTTTTTTTTTTTTTTCCCATTTAAAAATGCATGGAAACCCTGATTTCTTTGTAATGATGAGCCGCTAGTAATTGGAAAAATTCTTCTGGATTAAAAGTATCTTCGGAATGTAAGCAATCAACATGATGATCTTCACAGTCTTTTAGTTGTGAGGAAACATTCGTTGATAAAATTTGCATGAAATCTTTTGCAATTTTAAGATTTTTAGGCACTTATTTTAACTAAAATTCAATTAATAAAAGGCAAATTAATTAAAATGATTTTAATTTTTAATAAAAAATATGTTTCTTTCGGTAATGTTAATTTTAAAAAAATAAATATACACTTAAAATACTACCATTTTCATAATTTTTAGTAACTATTTATATTTCTTACTGGTAAATTAGTCATTTTACTTAAAACTACATTCTTCTTAAAGGGAAACTCTTTACGTATTATTTTCTATTTGAAGGATTTATGTTGTACTGAAATAACATTTCTGAAATCATTGACGTTTTGTAAAATTTTGATTAAGTTTGGTTAGGACAATAATAATTTGTAAATTATATTTATAGAAAGCTTGTTTACAATTTTGAGTTTCAAACCATTAAGTTATAGAGAAAAAAATGATTAAATTTTTTTCATAATATATATAGATAAAAGCAAACACTAATCTGAAGGTGAACAATAAAATCTTAGTTAATTCATATCTGATTAAAAAAAAAGTCTTAAATTAATAGACATAAGACTTAAGTAATCGAAAAAGAGAAAAATAGTCATTAATATTACTTAAAGTTACTAACTAAAAATTTCTACTTGCCACAAATTCTCTCCTCAGAAACGCAGGCATTTAAAATAAAACGTCCTAATTGTAAAATAAACGTAAACATAACTTATTAAGTTAAATGTTGCAGTTTGAAAGGATTTAATAAGGGCTTAATGTACTTTTCAAAGGCACATATCCATTGCCTTACATAACTTAAAGGTGCAATGAATATCTATTGTAAGAGTGTGCCTGTGATATAAATAATTTCTTTGTATTTAATTTTACTTAAAATAATTTAGCATAAAATGAAACTATGATATTTATGTAATCTTTAGGTTAATACTCTTATTGTATGCCCAACTTATATTCTTTTGTTTATATTTATCAGCAGTGTCAATTTTTGTACGTAGAATTGACCTTCATCTTCTTATTTTGAAATTTTAAAATTGTTAACATGACTTATGTTTAAAATTAAATTGTTTTAATAATACACTTGTGTCTTTAGTTCTCTCTCAATATCAAATGAAGAAAATATTTATTCTGTAGAAACTGTGCTGTTCAAAATAAGCTGTAAATCTTCAGAAGTTCAAAGAGGAGTTCCATGCTACCTTATTTGTAGAAAAAGTAGATAATTGCATGTCAAGTTTTGAAATATTTAAAAAATTCTTGAAGTATAATTATGAATATATTACGATTTTAATAGTAGTACTTAGCGGTAATTTATGATTTAAGAGCCATTTCCAAAATATAGATTCGAAATATATGTTTTTTATTATGTGAAATATTTCCTTATTTCTCTCAGTTACCTTCATTTAGCTTAGATGAAGAAAGCAAAATACTTAACTAAATGCATAGTTAAATAATATTTCATTTTTCGTAACTAAGTAAGACAAAATTTTAAAATATGAATTGTTCATTGTAGACAGAAATGAAACGTCAGGTCATAAATACAAAGTAAAAGAAAAATATTTCATCAAGAAAGTCTAATTTGTATTGAACTTTCTGAATATTCTTGTAAACATATAACACAGGTCCGTATCCTAGCTAAAATGAAACTGACAGTTCTTGGAAGCTTCTGTAGCTTCAGTTATGCTTAACGAATCTTACTGAACTTTAAATATATATTATGTAATTCAGGCAGCTGTTGTTTTGCTGGAAAAAATTAATAATTGGAATAGAACGTACTGAATTAATAATTGGAATAGAAGGTACTGAATTAATAGTTGGAATAGAAGGCGCCCAACAAAATATTTCGTTGTGACTTCTTCAAAGAAGGGGCCTAGAAGGAAACTCACCATGCATCAAAACCACGTCATTATAAATGATAAATGTAACTGTTGCTGTTGCACGGCATGAGAATTGTTGAAACTCCATATGCGGCAGTTCTGTATGTACACCGCAATGACTGAGAAAAATGAGTCTTGTGTCTCCATAAAATATATGATGCCAGTTTTAACCCATTTGTATCCTCGCTTGGACTCCTAAAGAGAAATCAAGGCATACAAAATGATCAATCGGTTTAATTATTGCAAGACTTAAATTTGTTACTTTGGCACACTTTCTTACGAATTAAATATCAGTTTTATAGGATAGCTACTATCTTAACTCATTTGTATTTTGATTTGACACAGAGCACCCTCTACTGGTAAAAATTCTAACTACTAACTTTTTTTTCGCTGAGGCCCAGCAACATGATCTGCGTAACATATACTAAAAGTTTCATTCGGGCTCATTCAGTATAAGAACATCTGAATAATGTTAATATCATTTTGACTAATCTAATGTGTTGTGTTATAACTGTATGTGAACAATTCAATTAAAATATTTTCCATATTTAATTTAAGATTTCAAAGCCAAAATAATGTCGAGAAAAATGAAATATCAATTTTAAATCTTGATTGCATTCATTCACAGAAATTAAGAAATCAGAAAAATAAAGTCTTATGCTTACAATTTATTTAGAGAAATATTGCAAAAAACAAACAGTTCTATCAAAGCGATTGTTTTAGAATACTTCTGTAACTTTCACCATTTGGCCACATCATAATTAACCCCTAATCACTAATTTATCAATATAATTAGAAATAATTCCTTTTTTGTGGAATGCATTAATTAATTGAAGTATAAAAATTGAAATGACCTATGGAATCATTGGGACTGTTGATTATAATCTATTGATTATAATCAACGGTTCAACAAGACATATAAATGCTGCGGAATATGAATATAACCTAAAGAGAGAAAGATATCATCAATATACGGCACAAAATTAAAAAAGACCACTTTCTAAGAAAACTTATTATCTTCAAGATCATCCGACACTACCACATAAGGTTAGAGACCAACTTTCATCACATGCTTCAAAAAATCTTAAATTACCCCTTTTTCACATATTGTTTTCAAAGAACTTCAGTGTTACTTTAATTCAGGATCTTTATTTTTATTCTCTTAACTTTAATTTAACAATGGAATGATGAATTTTTGATTATTTAAAAGTATTCCGTATACTTACCCTAAAGATGAAGAATATAATAAAATAGTTATGTAAGTTTTCCTAAAAGTGGATAAGTAATTTATCAATATTTGGTTGGACTCGTAAGTTAGGTTTCCGTAGCTAATCAATCTGAAGTAATCATAATTTGAGAATATAAGAAACTTATAATAAGATTTAAATTAAATAAAAATGTACTTATACACTAACAGATTTCAAGAAAATTCAAGTAATTGTGGGGTGTTTTATTCCTTGTGATAGAAAATAAATATGTTTTACAAATCTTCATATCTTTTTGTATTGTAGGAAACAAAATAGCCAAAAATATATTGAATTAATGCATAACTCTTAATTCGATAAAAATCTTAAAGAATAAACTTGAAAAAAATATTTCTAGAACACCTTTGAGACATTTTCTTTTTCTTCTGTTAAATTCCCTTTTTCATGCAATATCTCTTTTTGAAATGGTCAAAAATAACTCTAAGAAACTCCGTTACATTGCTCAAAATATTCCTCTAGTGGGAAGATACTCTGAGATGACGAAGTTCAGGTTCCACTGAAGAGTGGTTTTTATGACAGCTAACATCTTTCTTTACAGAAGCTACCCATACTCTTAATCAACACTTCTTAGAACAGCACCCCATGAACATAAGACAGACACCTATAGAATACACTATTTCTTGTTACACTGTATTATTTTAGTTATTGCAGCAAATTATCGGCGTACATATTGGGATTAATATTATTACATGTATTATTTCTGCACTATGAAGGACCAATTAAAGTCTAAACCATTCCTCCTTTATATATTCAAATGAGACTTGTTATTTAAAACCAATATGGTTTTGGTGTAACAGAGTATTTTCAGCTCATCGATGAAAAATATTTATTTATTTGCTTGTTTGTCAAAGAACGAGAAATATATTAAACTGCAGTTTACGTCTTATATCAAGACAGCATAATGTAAATAAGGTTTAGATTCTTATATTTGAAATAAGGGCAAGGCATTTGATCAGCATGGTGCTGTGTTAATGAAAGAAACTACTTCAAAGTACTTTTAATTGAATAAAATGCAATCAGTCATGTGCATTAGGAGACAGAGAACTGTTACTCTAGATATATATTTATTTTTTCTTCCTATGTGTATGTCTCCAGAAATAATTCTTGCATAGCCTGACATATATGAGTAAACATATTTTTTTTCCTATTTTAGTTCGTGAGTGTTAAAACAATTTTATTTGCTGACAACTTCTTTTATTATTTTTTTGAAACTTATTTTATGCGTTCATATAATAACAAAACAATAAAGAAATATCTTTAAAAAGATTCTGTTTTGATTCAAGTAATATCCACTGTTTCATCTAAATATTCAACGTTTTTAGTTCTGTATTTAATATCCTCAGCTGGAGGTAAAAATAAAAATGTGAATAAATTTAATTGTCCTCCTTAAGCTTCACTGTAAATGTACTGAGATGGCTTGAATTAATCAATGAAATGGAAAAAAAAATAATTGAAAGAAGAATGTCAACAGCTTCTTCGTTCATACTTAATTTAAAGTTGTTTTTAGACCTTATTCCGAAGTTTTAAATTTTATTTCTTAGTCATTTCTTCAATAAAAGAAAAAAATTGCTAATAATTGACAAATAAATTATTACATTCCAAATCAGACCTCTCGCTTCTTTCATTATATAATGGAAAAACTTTTGTAGGTCACTTAAAATTATTTAGTTGTTAATATTATTTTTCTTAATTGCGAAATAGTGATTTTTCTCTCTCTCTACTTATTTTTATTCAATTCTTCTTTTATAATAAGTATTTATATCTGTTTTCTTTTCTTATTTTAGATTCTAATAAAATTTTAATTTTTTTTTAACTTTTACGATGAATATTTAGTCCATTTTTATGAGTTTCGTATTAACAGTTACATTTTGAGTAGTAAATATTTTCAAACAATGATTCCAAAAACGAACAAATGTACTGAGATACTTATAGTTCGAAAGTTTCTAAGATATATTACTTAATGTAATACTAACAAGAAAGGATTATTTGAAAATAAAAGTGGAACAGTACGAAGTTGAAATTTAACTGAAGGCGCACTATTAATCTACTCAATGGGATTGATCGATAAATTTATAATTTAATTTTTTCTATACAGTACTTGCTATTACCACCAAGAAAATTAAATTGCTTTCTATGTTGAAAGAATGCTAGTTCCAAATAACAGTTCGACGCAAAAAATAGAGGCTTCTTATAACACTTCTGAAAATTTCAGGCTTTTTCGACCAATCTAGAAACTCTACACTGCATAAGTGATGGCTACCATGAGGTCATAAGCCGAAGAGTCTTTAGAGAGCCGCCAACTCAGCATCGCATAATAAAAAAAGTTTAAAAGATGCTGGTAATTCTGCGTAGTTTACGGCCACCTCAATTAGATCACTAAAAAAGATGTTTACCCTCTACCTCGTATAGATGATACACTACATTCTTTAAAGTATGCTACATATTTCTCGGTCATGGACCTCCGAACCGGCTGAGGCAAATTGCGGTAGATGATGAAAAAAGGAGCGTTTATCACAATAGAAGGACTGTTCGAGTTTAAAATTAGGCCCTTCAGTCTACGCAATGTTTAGTCTCCTTACAAAGATATATTTAACTGAGTTTTTTCATTTTAAATATATACATAATACCATGAATTCCTCTGTGTTCAAAAATAATCAACAAATAACTTGATTATGGATTTAGATAGCATTAAAGGCCGTGAAAATAGTAAATAGCATCAACAGTTTTTAGTAAATAATACTTCATGATGAAGAATATATTTATCTTCTTAAATGCACTTATTTTTCAATGGTAAAATAAAAGGAACCTATTGAAATACCTTATCAGTTCTTTAACTGTAATAAAACAGGTTAACAGCTTCTGAATATATCAAAATTTAATCAAATATAATTTATTATTTCTTAATGTTTTAAAATAGTATCAGATGTTTACTTTTTAGTCTATTATACTCAGAAGTTCTAGATAGAGTTTATAATAAATAGATATGCACAAAGGTTAAAATAATATAAAAAATATCGTACCACAATAATGGTACATCGTTCCATTATGTGCACGATTCATCAGAGCAGGAACGTCTAAAAAAGAAGTTATTAGATAGAAAATAAAAATGGGTGAATATAGATTATGATCCCCTGAAACATTTTTACACGGCTTTCACAGCTTGAATTCATGCAGGTTGTGATGCAATTTAGGAGTCCCTGTAGAAGTTAGTTCTCCTCTTCGAATAACTCTATTTTTAGGTCCTAGAGCTTTCGAGAGGAATAAGGCGTGTTCGGATTATTTTTCTTAGAACATCTCAAATATGATCTGAATTGTTAAGGTCTAGTGACTATTCAATTCATCTGACAAATTTCTTCCTATCTAGAAATTCGACTGCCAGTTGTTGTCTATATGGAAGTAGCTTCTCATACACAAAACGAAATCATGGCCAACTACATTCCTGAACAGGTGAACATAGGGCACTGAGATTTCATTCCTATATACCGCAGCAGTCACTAGGCATTTGTCAAAATTATGGATGTTTGTGCACCTGTCCAATATGATGCTTGTAGAGACCAGTAAGCCTCTGTTGCCATACTGGAGTTATTCTCGGATGTTAGAGGACATGAAGCGTATCCCTTGATCTTTCTAGATGAAAGTTTATCAATAATCAGTAGTCAGTATGAATCTGGACTTATTAGTGAATAGAACGGTCTCTTCCTATTCCATTCTCCAGTTTGCATCATGATAAATTGGCTTCGTTGTACACATAAGTGAGCGGAAAGCAAAAAAAGGTCTTGTAAACAGACATTTCTCATGCAGCCTCCTGAAAACAATAACCCTTAAAACTTTATTTAGAGTTGCCACATGAAGTTCACAGCTTAGAAGCTGTTGCACTCTTGACCATGTAGTAATGGATAAATATTGATCTTCATTGATTGTCAAAGATCTTGCACGACCTTCTCTCCGTGGACACGATTTCACTAAATTGCTTCCATAAGTTGAGTGTCTCATTAAAACCTTCATTTATGATGATCCTACATCAAGTTTTCGGGTGATTTGCCTCCTAAATCATTTATCCAATCGCTAATTGTTACTCGTATTAACTATTTGCATTTGAATTTTACCAAATGTTGCAAAAATCATCAGGAAAATTTCCCAAGAGTACAAATGAAGAGAGGGGATTAGCACACAGATTTTTCACTAAATGGACACCTCTCCCATTCGCACTTACGAAATCAATACAAAAAATTTAATTTTTTAAAGCACGAGCTTCACCCTTCATTCAGTACGTTTTGAGAAATTTGAATAAATATGCAAATTTTCTGAAATTTGAGCATCAGTGTAATAATAACTTTACGAATGAGGGGAAACGAAATCTATTCATATTATTTTATGAATATTTTTTCATTACGTTTATCTAGCACACAGAATAATAAAATCATAAATAAAAATGTACTATATATATATATATATATATATATATAAGTGTGTGTGTGTGTGTGTGTGTGATTAAAACCTTATAGATATATTTTAAAAGAGCTTTTAAAAACACAGTATCTTAGTACTTTAGTTTTAAAAATCATTATAATGGGGAAATTATAAAAAAAAATTGTGTAAAATTTTTCTGTTTAAACGACTCAAACAAATTTATTTTATTTTAAGAAAAAAAATCATTTGTTTGTGGATAAAATTTAAAATGAAGTATTTTTATGCACATGTATTTTTCCTTAACACATGTATATCATTTATAGTTAACGCTTATGGTTAAACATTTAACTAGTACTTCAAATAAAAAAGGCGATTTCAACTCTCTTCAGTAAGTTAATCATCATGCTTTTTATTCTGACAATCTTCTTCCGCAATTCTGGTTTTTAACAAAGATTAAAAAATGGAATATCGAAACATAAGACATTAGGATAGTAGTGAGTGCTTAACTCAGAGAAAAAATGTTTTCAATGAGTTACTTCAGTTTATGAATAATTGACGCATTTAAATAAGTTTCGCTCAGATCATTTTAATAGAAAATTCATTTTCTGAGCAATATCTGCAGTAAAAAATAATGATTCAGATAAATTAGTGTTGAAGAATTAAACGTAATTATACTTGATTTTCTTTTCTGTTATCTTTTTTACTATAAAATTACGATTCTATAATAATTTTAATTATTTTGTTCTTTTTTAAGTCATTTACTTGATATTTTAGTACTTTTACTACAAATTGTTTGAAATCATGTTGACAACAATTATTTTATAGAATTTCAATTGATTTTATTCACTTTTTGAATAAAGGAAAAAATTCTGATTTAGTTTCAAATACCATTTTTTCACACTTAAGTGCTTCGTATAATTTGTCTTATCTGAAACAATTTAATTAAGTAATTGAAGTAATTTTCTTCCACACTTCAGTGTGTGGAAATGCTTCAGATTAGTACATATAACTGCTTTGATAGGCTTAAGATTGTTTGTTTATATTAAATATAAGGTATTAAGTCAATAATTCAGCTCAATCTATTAGGTTACCTAAATGTAAATGGATTAGACAGTTACATTTAGATGCGAAGCTGGAACTTAAGATAGCTTGAAACTGAGGTCTTGACATTGAAGCACCTTGGACATTGGTACTATACTGCTCTGGATAGATAGTAGAATGTTTCAATGTGAATAGGATTATGATTTCTAATGATAGGTGGATCGTGCAGTATTAGCTGTCCACTCAATAGTATCATAATATATGCAGTTTAGGTAATCGCTTTATAACAACAGTATATTAACTTTCACTACAAAGCAAATGGTAGAGTACATTAGGTAATTCATTCCTTGTGATATAAAAAATAGAGCAAATGCAGAGAAAAACAAATTTTAATCTTTTTTTCAACATGATTAATCAAAGACGAATATATAGGTATTTATAAATAAAAAGACTGCTTGTAACTGTTACCTTATCATCAATTCCCAAATTCTTATCACCATTTTGTCATTTCTCATCATCTTATCGGTTAATAAGAATAAATCATCTTTCATATTCTGAATAATATCTTGATTTTCCCATGACAATTCTTAAGCTGATTCGCTTTCAACCATTAGATTAGCTTAACTTATCTTCAAATACAAAAAAACTTGAGAAATCTCTCTTTGAACACAAAATTTCATTTGAAGCCAAACTTTTGAATTAATGATAAAATGTGTTTAAATATTTATTTTTTATAACTTATACAAACTACTAACCCACATTGTTGTGTTAGGAAATATTTTTTTTATCTCTTTAAATGTATCAATCTATAACGGGAATTCGTGTTTGATATTAGAATTTTCATGCAACGGACACGAGTATGAAATATCTTATATCAATTATTTTTGATATTGGAAGGCCTATTGACCAGTTTAATATTTTGAAGAATAAATATATATAATATATTACTATTGAAACTTATACTTAAATTACTATCAAAGAAAGGAACTCTATTCATTAGAAAAAAGTAATTATATCTCTTGTCAGAAATATTACTGCTAATCCTATTTTTTACAACTTTTAAGTTAGTGTCTAAATAATCTGTTTCTTAAGAATTTATACAGTTTTAATAAATTTAAAAAAGGAGAATAAAAAAGTTTGAAACTGTGCTTAGATTCTGGTTAAAATTTATTTTGAAACATTATATGGTCATCTATATACCTAAACAAAGTAAATTTATTGTTGTCTCTAAAAGTTTGTTCATCAAATACTGGCCAGAATGTTACTAATTGGTTTTCCTTTGTAGTATTCCTTTAATTTGCTTTGATTATTTATTGTTATAAAGAGAATAATTTCCATTTAAAACAAAATTAGGAGAAATTTAAATTTCGCATGAGATATATAACCAGAAGAAAACCAAAATGAAATCCCTCCATTTGTTGAACAAATAAATCTGCATATTAATAATTGTAACTTGATTAAATCACTTTATAATCAAGATAATTAATAATTTCATAACTATTTTAATGATATCAATCTTATCAAAACTATATAGAGTTCATGTAAAATAAATTTAAAAATTTTATCAGCTTAAGTAATAGTACTACTGAAACTCTTAGCCATATTACTAAATTTAATAGGTACTTTATGAAATTTAGGAGTTATAAAGATATGAGGATATTTTACAGTTTGCATTATTAATAACAAAATGTTTATTAATTACAGAAATATACAGTTTTTCCTAAATATTAGCATAATTGCCTGGAATTTTTTAATATAATAATAAAAAAAAGAACTTATCTTGTTATTTATAGAACTTTTCAGATGTGTGATCCTAGTGTCCTCTCTTATCTTAAAATTCAAATATTGCGAGGACCGGAATGAAATGTCGTTTTTCTGCATAAATTTCAAACAAGTACATTTTCACCAAGTTTTCATTTTTCATCAATGATGTAGTAACACTCGCTATCAACAACTTTTTGCAATCTAGAGAGTAAAGTTTCAATGCCGGATAGATAAAAATCAATTGGTTTTGAGCAAAATATCTGGAGATGGTATTTTGAACATCATCCAAATTTTTAAAATTCATTGCAACGTAAAAATTGTTGTGGTAATTGGAATAAATGAGAATCCAATGGCGCAATATTGGGAGAGTATGGTGAGTGAGGCAATTCCTCACATCCCAGTGCCTAAAATGTTTTCCGGGGTTCATCTTGAGCAGTGTGGTCTTGCATTATCGTGTAGTAGAATGACACCTATCTGTTTACGATCTCTGGGCAATTTTCAATTCAAGATTGATTTACTCTATCCAGTTGCTCATAGAATAAGTCTGCAATCATAGTTTATCCAGGTTTCAGAACTTCAAAATGAACGACCCTGCGAATACTGCACCAAACACAGAAAAGGGCCTTAGCTGTACTTTTTGGCGATTCATTTACGTTTTGGATTATCAAAGAGAACACATTTTTCATCTCCAGTGATCAAGCAATCATAAATCTATATCGTATTGAGCTGAGAAGGAAATAAGTTGCTTGAGGTGGATCCGTCAGCTTTGTTTTCTTCGGTTAAATTATGTGGTACCCAAACATCTGCTGTGCTTACTTAACCAATCTCCAACAAATGTTCTTGGTTGGTCTACCAAGGTTGGGTAGGATTGTTTGACTGCTCCACGATTGTCTGGCACAGATTTGCTTCCCCTTCCTTCCATTAGCAAAAATCATTTTCTAAAGTTGTTGGGCTTCCTGATCAGTACGAGTCGAAAAGATTGAAATTACGATCTTTGAACTTAGAAAACCACTTTTGGTGCTTATGAATATCTAATGCATTAGGATAAACATCGCAAATGTTTTTGGTAGCAACCATTGCGTTACTATCTTTGAAAAACTCAAAAGTATATAATGTTGATTATGTATCTCCCCCAGTATTTTACTCACCATTTCACCTAAATTTGCAAAACAAAATTGAGATTTAATTATTTACGAACAAACAAATCGCTCTAACCTAAAAATGTCGTCGGCACGACTTTGAAGAACACAATAAGCTCATAACTGACTAAGGGAAATCGACATGCATAAAAACGACTTTCCTTTCCTGTTCCCCTAATAGTTATGATATCAATAATATATATATATATATATATATA
>BMAW01054151.1:198091-211557 GCA_019974015.1 Nephila pilipes
CTTAGTGTACTTCGTTCAGTTGTATTGCTGTCATCTAGCAAGTGTTGAAAAGTGAAATTTTGAGTATGAACTTGAAGCTAAACAACAATCTATGTACTAGAAGTCTCCCAGATTGCCAAAGGCCAAAAACGTTTGAAGAAACAAGTTCAAACTAAAGGTCATGTTCATCGTTTTTTTTTTTTTTTTTTTTATATTAATGATAGCATCATGATTGAATGAGTACCTCAAGACCAAACAGTAATCCAGAAATACAACATTTAGGTACTGAAAAAGCTTAGAGGAAAGAGTGATGCAGTAAAGGCTAGATTTGTGTAGCAATAACGCATGGATTTTGAAGCAAGACAACACCGCGGCTCACAATGCGTTCTCTGTGAAACAGTTCTTAGCGAACAAATGCATCACTGTTCTCGAGCATCTACCGTACTCACCAGATCCTACACCTTCCGACTTATACCAGTTTCCAAAAGAGAAAAGTGCATTGAAGAAAACATATTTTCAGCCTGCAGAAAAGTTGGAGGCAAAAACGGCAGAATTACTGAAGAAGGTGATATCTAATGACTTGCAGTACTGCTTCTAACAGTGAAAAACTCGTATGTAGCGATGTATTGACAGGTAAGGGGAGTATGTCTAAGGGGAATAAAATATATTTGTATGGTGTATTCAATAAAGCTAAAGTTTAAGATTAGTCCGGTCCGGTTCTTTAAAATGTCATACCTCGTACATATATATATGTATGTAGAATGTATGTATGTATATATATATATATATATATGTATGGATGTGTATGTATGCATATATATATATATATATATATATGTGTGTGTGTGTGTGTGTATGAGAGTGCGTAAGTGTGTTGTCATTTTGATTCATATCTGAAAATACTGGTACATTTTTTCCACACATTTAGAAATGCATTCTGAAGAAATGAATTTCTTTCAATTTAGATACTTTCTTTTCTTTAAACGCTTTAATATATATATATATATATATATATATATATATATATTACCATTTTTGTAACATTTTCAGAATTTATTTCAATTATAATGAAAAAATTGGATTTTGAAAAAAAATAACGATATCAGCAAAGAAAGTTATTTTACATTTAAGTGTGCCTTTATATGACTATACGTAATCAAACAAAATACTCAGAATTATTTTAAATTAGTACTTTGATTAAATGTTGATTTGTGCATGAATTACCTCTCCAAGTAAACTGAAAGACTTAAAAATAGTAATTTCTAAATCTCCCTTTGATTTTGAACATTTGAATAGATATTCAAAAATTTTTGAAAAGATTCTCTATAATTTTTTACTTCAAATGTGTTCTTTAAAAATATTTATTTTGTTTCATTCCAAACTTTCCGTTTTATCTTTATGGTAATCGGAATATATTACCCCAAACAGACTTGTGAAAAGAAATTTCTTTCTAATATTGAATCAAATGTTGCATGATGTTTATTTCAATCTAAAATGTTTAGAGTAAAATTTAAACTTTTTGAACATTTAATATATGTATGTTGTGTATAAAGTAATCTGCATATAAGTCCAATATCAAAACTGGAGGAAACTTTAATCTAAAATATAGAACAACATAAAACTTTTTAAGTATAGAAACAACAAGTTTCTTTCAAATAAAAAAAAACTTAATATCATATGCGTTGAATTTATTCAAATCCCTTTAGTCAAATATTAAAATGCTTTCCTTTAATACAAAAAATTTCCTCATACTTTTAAAAAAATAATGTATGTAAAATCTATCTCACTTCATTTCATCTTCCTTAATAATAAACATTTGATGTGGAAAGAAAATGTAAGATTTTTTTTTTTTTGCTCAGGTATACAGAAAAAAATAGCTACATAGGATAAAAGTATCAAGGTACTATTTATTTTTAAAAAATGCACTCGAGATATATTTATATTGATTATTACCAACATAAGGCTTTCTTTTTACAAGTTTTCCTACATATATAATTGTTTATTCCTATCGAATGAGATATTGAGATTTATAGTTTCCCGAAATATTTATTTTGTGATAAATAAAAACTATAAACCGATTTTGAGTATTTTTAGTTCTTTAACTATTTAACTATTAAATATTTTTTTTAAAAAATGATGTTGTTAATATGAAACACAGAGTATTAGAATGCATATGCAATATAAAATTTAGCTTAGAGGTCAATGCGTTGAGTTTGCAGCTACTCTTTTCAACAACAACGCCATAAGTTTTGAGTGCCAGCGTTGTTTCGAACCTTGGTCCATTGGGTCCGAAGAAAAGTTGACCGCTCACCTTTAGTTTTGTTCCCACCAACTAGGCTGGAAAGTCATCTCATCTAGCTAGTTAGCAAGGCGTTTTTTTAAACTTCTGACGTTGTTGTTGAAGAGTGCTGCTGCATATTCCCCCTCCCCAGTATCATCGTTATAACAGAAAGAGAAACATTGATTTGTTCAGAAGGTTGTTTTTTTCAACTGTTATTGCAATTGATATACGTCCCCTCCATGTTGAATTGCATTTCGCGTGTGACAGTTTCCGTTTGAGTCATCGGCTGTCTCGTCGACACGCTCGCCAGAGCCGGAATATCATTAGTCGTGATTTGTGTGAGTTTGTCTTAGTTAGGCATACAAAAGCAAGTGTTCTGCGCCGGGAGTATATACAATCAGTAGGTATAGGCTGTGCTGCCGTCTACTGTTCAAGTCCTGTGTCACCACTTCGGTGTAGAATGTTTTATCTGAAACATCGGGGGATGTTATTCTACCCCTTGCTCCGTGGAGGGGGAGAGAGTTGTCTGACCATGATGAGGCAGAGGTGTTTCGAACCAAGGATCAGTAGGTCTGAAGAATGTTGATCGTTTGCTTCTGTTGTGCCTTAACCAACTAGGCTGAAAAGACATCTCAACTGTCTAGTTTAGTAAGGCGTTTTAACTTCTGGCGTTATTGTTGAAGATATTAGCTGCAAATTCATGGCATTCATTGCTTCTGTCAAGTTGTAGAGATACTGTCGATTGCACAAAATACACATGGGGTAGCGGATTTGACCCGCGTTGAATCTGTCGAGACTCAAATTCCTCACTACATGGTATAATAGTTGGAGTATCTGCTCAGGCGTCATCTTCATCATTTGACTGAGATCAAAAATACGAAGTTCATTGTAAATAGCTCTCGTTCAGTTTCTAAATGTGATGTAAGTATACAATAAACGAACGAATATCATGTAATTTAATTAAGTCGCAATTAAAAAGCCAGAACAGAATTTCTAAGAATTAATCGTTACTAGTGAATTATAAAAAAAAACAAATCCACTAAACAATTATTTTAGAAAAGCAATAATTTTTCAAAACATTTGCATTCATATGTTATGCCAAAGTAATTGATTTATATTGCTGAAATACTACAGTATATGAGAGAGAGAGAATATTTTAGGGGAAAAAAATACTTTAAGCAAGAGTGTCATATTAAAAAAAATAGTAAAATATCTCTCTTTCATTCTTCTAGATGCCGATGCTATATTCAGAAATAGTAAATTTTAGAAACAATTTTGTGAGTTTAGAAGAATGATGTTCCTAAAGTATACTTTTTGTTTATATATTACCTCTAAAATCTAATCTGATAGGAATAAGATGTAATATTTGAAAGAACACAACAGAATGCAGTTCTTCTTGTTTATAAAAATGAACTAATTTTCAAACTTGAATTACAAATTATCCTCAAATATTAACTTATTACTCATGCAGAGAGATGTAGAAATCAAACGAGGGCAAAGACCAGTCCAAGTATTAATCTCAATGTCAAACCAATGTTCTAAATTCGATATCAATCTCCGTAATGATCTTAATTCAAATAAAAAATTTAAATTTTATTTATAATGCAATTTAAATTTGAATTATCTTCATTTAATCTGAAATCTGGTTTTTTTCCTTCTCAAATCACCAGAAATCAGGTTACTTTGTATTATATTCTTATAAAATTTTGCATAAGTAGAAATCATAATGGATTCTGAAAGTGAGTAACAGGGATTGAAAAAGTCTCGGTATAGAGGGAATTATAAATCAAAAGAACGCGTGGTTATTGTTCTCAGGGTAAATAAACTATCGGTAAATCTTCACATTTCCAAGATTATTTTACAAAATTATTCATTTTACATCTTCTAGTTCCAACTTAACAATACTAAATTATATGTTTGAGATCTCAATAGCATTTAATGGAGAATATATATAAGGTTCTAAGCAGTTTCTGTCTAGAATTGTAAGAAAATATCTCTAGTAGTGAATCAAAAGCTATGTAGAAGCTGGCCTCGGAACATGAAGAAACAAAACACACGTGCGAACTACTGCATTTTTATCATTTCTAAGAACGTTGCACTGAGATTAAAGATTCCTCAAGTATCTAAAGCGCACGTAAGAAAGCCATCAACTGAAAATAATGCGATGAAGACGTGTATCACACGAGCAAATTACGCCTCTTAATGTACATCTTTCGAGCAAATTGGAACCCTTTTTTTTAAAAAAGGAAAGGGGGCGATAAAGATTATAAATATTCAGATTATAATTAAATAATTCATAATAAGTGAAAAATAGGAAATAAAATGCATTAATTACAAGCTGTCGAGAATGAAAAAAATGCTTATTTAAACAGCTACTTAATCTTCTAATTAAATTTTTTTCGCTTTGTGTTCCAAAGTAGTCCAGATTGATTAACAATGACATTTGACGTAATAAGATAAAATAGTAGCTTACATAATTCGATAATGGTGCAAGTATATATAATGCAGCACTTGAATATTAATTTTGATAAGAAATATATGTTACTGTTACAAATACAAGTTTTAAGCCAGTTATAATTAAGTATTTATTTGAAATTTTGTGTGTAAAATGTATGATTGATAAAAAGATAAGTTTCAGTTTAATTAGCTGTCAATTATTCAATTTCATTGGAAGCGATTTACAAGTATAGATCCTAATATAATAATTTGTATTAAATAAGTGCGCATTCAAATATCTTTAAAAGATTTATAAAATAAGCGTAGAAAGTATGAAAGAAGTATCGTAAGGTTTTAAATATAATATTGCAAAATAACTGAAGTATCTGGGTAAAATTTACTCTGCATATTAATTAATCCTTAGTTACATACATATTGTTTAAAATTACTGCTATTAATGCATTATTAATATTAATTAAAGCTATTAAGCCCCGGGTTGAAATAATCCGCAACAAGATGATAATCTGCTGAGTTCTGCAATGCCGACTTTTGAAAGGCCAAGAAACGCTGGAAGGAATGTATAACTTTGGATGGTGACTACGTAAAGAGAGAAGTCTTAAGAGAAGAAGAAATAAAAGTTTAGTTTCAATCTCTACTACTTTAGTATTAAATAAAACTTTAAAGTACGATGGGTTACTTCAGTCTTCGGCTTCCTGAAATCAAACAAATCAACATTAATAGCTATAATTTACAATGTGTTATGTGCATCAGGATGAATTAATAAGCAGGTTAAATTTTGTATGGCTATCGCAGTTATTTCTTACGAATAGTTAAAATTTTACGATACCCCCTTCATTCGTATATTTAAATGAAAAAGAAGTTATTAAACAAAGAAATAAACCAAAAATAGATTCATGTTATTTTAATTACTGAATTGGTCATTTAGGAATCATCAGCGTATCGCTTAAACGCATTCACATTTGTACATGGGAAATCAGAGTTATTGTGATAAGTTTACATTTTTTTTTTGTCGTACACTACCCCCTAAATTAATGTTTTAAATCAAAATACAATCAAAAGTGACGCGTTGAATTTCAAACACAAGAAAATACAGATAAAAAGAAGCATAAATTGATTACATACAATATTGCTGACAACTAATAATTTTATTTCAATTACTTCATAGTGGGGCATATGAAGATAAGTTTAATGTGCATACACTAGACACTGTCTCGCTTGTATTTTCTTTGCAGCTGAAAGTGTACGAGAAGCATGTGGATCTTTAAAAGTGTTTCGATTGATTGATTGATTGTGTTTATTGACGTCGCACTAGATGGGCAATGGACCTGGTAATTTTTAAATTCAGTTAGGTAACAAGAACGAAACATGAGTTAGGACCTCTCTCTCCAAACTTCCACACCATGCCATAGGAAGGGGGACTTTGAGCCACGGCACATTTAATGCGCAGCAGCTTTGGCTACACGGTGCATCGAGGCTCAAACCCACATCTAGTCGAAAACCGCCGGCCATGTTATGTGCATAAGGCTTCCGCGACCATGCCCACTAGTTGAAAATTACTCCATTAGCGTAACTAAATCTACATTACTACTGGTGGACTAAATTTTCAGAAGTATTATTGTAAAGAAGCACTTGAAAACAATGTCGTAAGTTCATAATGTTTCTTTCTATGTCTATTTTCATTAAATTCCTACTATTAGCTGATACTCTCCCTATATATATTTATGTATCTTAATCAAATTTTCAATCGTTTATAAAATACTTTTATTCATCCACTCAAGTTCAAATACATTTTCTTAAAACTTGTAGTAGGTGATACTTGATGTTAATACAGTTTTTCAAATATTAATTCATTAGTTAAATTTAATTGGTAAAAATGCAGTTTAGCCCAACCACTTTGGGGGGGTTTCAAAAATTGCCAAACTTGGTGATTATTTTTTGGTTGAACGTTAAGACCGCGAAGCTTACCAGGGTAGCTACATTTAACAAAATACCGCCAAATAACTCCTGTCGCCAAGGGTGGTTGGGATAAACTGTATTTCAACCATTTAATTTACCGGATGAATTAAAAAACATGCCAATGCTTCTTCTATGTCATTTGTCTTGCAATGGCAAAGTTGGTAGAGCGTCGGCGTAGAATCTTCAATCAAAAATCATAAACGAACTTACAATTTGATTTAAAGATGTATTCCGTAGTTAACCAAAACCATTCTAAAACATTCTATAAACATTCCAAAATCTAAACAGACAAAATTTCTTTTGTTTTATTGCAGTTCTGAAAACATTCACACATTATCTTCTAAGCATAGTTTTATTACTAATTGCATATTGTCTTCAGGCAGAACTTTTTCAAATAATAAGGTTTATTTATTGCCAAATATTTTTTATATGGTATATAAGAATTGAAAATATTTGTATTTTGTTCAAATTTATATAAAATCAGGTCTAAGGAATTTGAATAAGTCTGAAACATCAAACATTGTTATTTGAAAGAGTTATTCAAGTTCTACCAGACACTGCGTTTTGAAAACTGGCTTACAAATAAGCTCTGTACAATAAGATATAAACAAATCGATTTATAAGCTGATTTGATTGGTTACAAGTAAACAATGGTTAATATATATATGTGATATGTACAAAACTCAAAACACGTTTAAAGTTTGAAATATTTTTGTACTGAATATTTATTTTTATATTTTATATAATGAGGCAAAGAGACTTTTTTATTCAATAAGAGTTTAAAATTGTTATTTCCTTTAAAATTTTTTTCCTAATATTTCATATTTTGCCATATCGTTGTAAAGTATTTTAAAAGTTAGATGAAAAATAACAGAAAATTATACTATATATTTTACATAATTTGAGGAATAGTTTTTGTGTTACTTTGATAAACTTCAATTATAATACACGAGACATTACAAGTAATATATCAAATTTTACTTTTTTAGTAAAATTATATCCTTATTGAAAAGTACATGATCGGATGTATGAATATGTGAACGTGAGTGAAGTGTATTCCTATATATGTATAAGTACATAGCCAAAGAATATAAAAAGAAGTACTTTTAAATTAAATAATTTTTTTAAAAAAAAAAATCTGATGAAAATTGCTATGTACTTATCACTTATTTTATATTTCTAAATAGATAAAATGGACTTTAAAGTTTAAATTTTAAGTAAAATGCAACATAAACTTTAAATGTTCTAGAATACAATTCTTATAAAATCATTTTATAAAACTGTCTAAGTTTATCTAGGAATAAAGGACATTGTTTTATTAATTAATTTTTTAGCAATATTAAATCGTTTCTCATCAAATATCTCAATCACCATATTTTCCCTTCTTTGTTAATTAATGAGAAGTGACAAACTATTATTTATGTTAAACATATGTCGTAAAAATGCACGTTTTTCAAAAAATTAAAATAATATATTTTGCTCGATTTATTATAAGACTAAAATAATTCAGGAAGTAAACTGATTACTTAGCGAGACCTTGATGAAGTCACTTTTGCTTATATAAACTGATCTCAAGTAAAAAAGTAATTATGTAGACTTATAGAGAATAAACATCAATAAATAGAAGAGCATTCAAATAAAAAAAATTAACTATTTGGCTGTCACACAGCTTTAGTTAGGAAATTTTCTGCAGCATTTAATCAAACCAAATTATAGATTGATTTATACAAATGGAATAATGTGACTTCTCGAAGTTTTGCTTACAGTTGGAATCTATTTCTACATATATAATATTATATTATTATTTAAATAGTATATGGTATATATATATATATATATATATATATATATATGTGTAGAATTTTTACATTTTAAGACGCCTTCCAACCCCAGTCACTCGAGGCGCTAGCACGGAAGGAGCAAGCACGGCAAGCGCAAGCACAAGAGGTGCAAGGACGAGAGGCGCTAGCACAGCTAGAGCAAGCTAGATGGAAGAGTGCGACCAACAGAGGAAGACGTGTAATCTGATAGTTCCTTAATTGTATAATCAATAGTTTTATTTTAACTTAGTAAATGCTGTACAATAATATATGGTTTAATTAAATGTCATCTTCTAAAAATCCGTTTTGTTATTGAATCCAGAAAACCCCTAGACATCTTTAAAACGAGCCATGTATCCCATTTCTGTAGTTAGGATTCTACATATATATATATATATGTGTGTGTATTTATATATATATGTATTTATATGTATTTATATATATGCATATATATATGTGAGTTATATATATATATATATATAACCTTTACTCTGAAATTTATTTTAATTCAAGTTAAATACCGATTAAAGAATAAGGATATCATGCATTTAACTAGGAACATTGTTATGCGGGAGAGAGGTGCTATTGTATATGATTTGTATCATATCACTTAATTTGCATTAAAATTTAACATGCCATTGCTTTTAAGTAAAAAACAATATTTTGAAAATAACATATTGTAAGTTTTTCGTTTATTTTTTGTTCCATTTGCTTTTATCAATGCACTACGTATTCATCAAAATTTACAACCTCAATAAGTTGAGCTATATTTTTTTGTTACGTCATGTACTATATTTTGTTTTATTCAATATCTAAATTTTCATGTTAATCACTTCTGCAATCAGTATGTGGAACACGTAGACTAAGACACACAATATTCATTGATCATTAATTTAACTTATGTAATTTGATTACTTCCTACACTAAATATTAGAGGATGTCCTTTGTTTGTATTATTTTTTTATTACTTTTCTCTCCCTCTCTAGTTCCCATATTTTGTTAATGTTACATGTTAAACTGATTGAACATTTGATTATTTATTGCTAATTGAACTTTTTTTTCTAAAGTGAACTGTTTTTCTGAATCGTATGCTTAACTTATATTTTTAAAAATAAATACCGTTTAATAACTTGGTATTTACTTCATTGCTATTCGTATTTTGTCTTAAAAATATTCTAAAATTCGAGAAATGTTTAAATGAAATAAGATAAGTATTCTATAAAATAAATTACTACAATCACACACACATATAATTATTCGGATATTGATTTAATGTTGTACATGAGTTTATGTGAATCTTGATGTATATATGTATGTATTACCACTTCGGAAAAATATTGATTTGCAATAGTGTGTGCTCTCTAAAGAAACAATCTATAATTCCATTTGTAAGAAATTAACTAAGCTAAATATTACTTTTATGTTAAAATGAAAATAATTATTAAATTTACTTAAATTAATATATTTGAAGTATTTCAACAGAAGTAAAAACGTGCTTACTTAGTGAAAACTCATATTTTGTTAAGAGAAAATTGTGGGGACTTAAATTGCTAAAATCTCCACGTGTGTTCGAACCTTTCTGAAGCTAAGCATTAAAAGTCTTGAATGCTTAATAGTTCTAAATTGAGAAAATTTTAATTTAAACTATAATTAAATTTTATTTTTCAGTATTAATAAGGGAATTATAAGTAGAATTTGTGCAGTGTCATAATATTAATTTAAGAAAAAAAGATTACGTAAAGCAATCAAAGTGGTCTGAAATGACTGCATAATTAAAAAGAAATGAAGGCATTTTTTTATAATCATTACCAAATCAAACCACTAAAGTATTTTAAAAATTCTCTTATCTTAATTATTGTTTTTCTTAAAAATAGATAATATATTATGTCTCATTAATATAGAGACATATGATTTTTTCCATGTAACATTTTAATTAAAGTTTACTGTACGGAAGAAAAATGATCGAGAGAGAAAGTAACAATACAACAAGAGAGTGCAATTTATTACAGTAATGATACATTATATAAAGTTCATAATTTTTCGTGGAAATATTTTTTAAGAAAATACATTGTCCTAGAAACATATGGAAAAATAGAGTTTTATCCATTGAATTTTGAAATCATTGCTTCTAATTAGTCTGAATACCCGATAAGACATGCTTTAAACTAATATTTGTAGCAAATCAAGTTTTAAAAAAAAATCATTCCTGATTTGCTTGCTGCTTTAACTGTGACAGGATTGAAAATTTAGTGTCGATAGGAATACACACTAAGTGCTAACGGTCTACCCCCTCCCGATATTTCCTACTACATTAAGCTCTTTGCTAATATCTGGACAATCCGTAAAGGTAATTTGATTATACATGGACCAAGTTTTGGTTGAGAGGTGTGTGGATCAAGGCGTTGTTCTACTGAAATATTCAATTATCACCTTACAGAGCTTTTAAAAGGGAAACAAATGAGTCCAAGCCACATCTTAAAAATATAATGAACATTTATGACTTTGTAATGTATCAGATATGCCGCAAAAACAAAAAGCGCCTCCCACTATACCAAACCAGCTAAAGAAATAACGAGGCTAGCGTCGGAGGTCCTGCTAATAACAATCCCAACAATCTGGGACATTTATTTTGGATGTCTGAAAATAACTATTATCCATTCATATTTCCAATGCATTTGTTTCTTAGCCCATAGCAGTTGCATTTGTCTTCGATATTCTTTGAGCATTGTTGTCTCCGCATACAATGATAAATATGAACTATACTTGCTTGTAAGTGAGCTGTATATCTAGATACTGAGATGTAGGCTAGGTTATTAGGACTTAGTGTTGTAGAGTAGGGGGTGCAAATGGGGTCATGGTCTCGGGGGATACAGATGGATGGGGGAGCGGCAGAGGGTGACCGAGAAGGCTAATCCTGTCCACATCATCAGGCATGATCAATATATCAGATAACTGTATTTCAAGACAAATTGACAAGTGGAAGTGATTCAGAATAGAGTTATAAACCTAACACTTAACCTGGTAAGTGTATTTGTTTAACCTAAACAAATACACTTACAATTATTTCAAGTTATGTAAAAGCTTGTCATACATTTGATTCAAAGTAAGAAAAAAAATTCACTTTTTTTTTAAATTTTGAAATGGACGTGGTCATCTGCCATCCGCTAATGCCATGCATCAAATGCAATTAGTATGTCTGCTTCGATTTTTGAATTATTATGAACTCATAGATGTGATGGTGAGCATGTGATATTTAATTTCTTCCACTTTCTTGTTATTCAGAAGGGCTGTGCATTGTTGATATTGTTTGTTTTATACTTCAGTAAGGCTTCACGTTCAACTCAACTCATTAGTTATGTTAAAGTCAAGTTTATTTATTTTACGTGTGTTGTTGAGTGTACAGGAATGTTTAGGTAAATGTATGTTTTGTTTAAATTAAAATTATTCGATGCTTTTTCTACTTTACTCAAGTAAAATATTAATTATTCTTTATAAAGTGTTAAACTATGATTTAATTTTAAGGGTCAGCAATGCATTCTTAATGTTATTTATTTTTATTTCTATAGGAGTAGCAAATTTAGGGTTCGCTTAGGGTGGCTGAAATCCACTTTTCACCACTGTTAGTAATGTGAAAATTAGACATTTTTTCTTATCAGAAGGAACTCACTGAAGCTGTCTATCACCGTCAAGATGTCTATTTTAGTCTCCCTGTTCGCTTCTTCACGGTGGATATGTCATATTACGACAAGAAATTATGTCTGCTGTTTTGCATGTGCTTAGAAATTTGAGACACCTTCACTTCTTAACACCTTAAATGCCAAATTTATATTTCATTAGTTTGAGAGAATTTGACATTGTGATGGTTATCGCAGTAATCTTCAAATAAAAATCCAAGTTATATAATTTTAATTACAACATGAATATTTAAAAGTATAAAAGTCAGAAATGGATTTCTTGAAATAAATGTTTTTTCTTTCTTTCTGAGAAAAAATGTAAAGAAAATGAAAATTTCTTAATTAGAAATGTAAGTTTCTATTTTTCGCTTAATTTGTTGCAACTTGATTCAAATAGCTTGATCTTTAATTTTAAGTATGTATCTCCTACTGCAAACTTTCCTTATCAATGAGGAATGCAATTTCCTAAATTGATTTTAAAATTCGGTAAGCTAAGTCAACCATTTGAAGTAAATGTGAACATTAAATTTAGAAAAAAAAATAATTAATTAGTTTTTGTAAAGTATTCCTTTATAGTAAACTTTCGATATAATGAGCTGTAACATAATGCTATCTACTTAACATATAAATTTAGAAATTTAGATTTCAGTTGAAAAATTTAAAAATATTTTTCAAGTTTATGTGCTTTCTAAGGGCTTAACCTATTTTGTAAACTTTAGAGAATATTTATAATCTACATTGAACATCTATTCTCACTATTATGCAAAAATATCTATGTACTGCATACTAAGATACATCTCATTGTAAAAAGGAAAGAAAGTTCAGGAAAAAAAAATTGACTGCCTACTCTATTGCTTTATGCAAAATATTTATTGGGAAGAAGGGGGTTGGCTAACTTCTTTCCGATATTAACAAGTGTTCCAATATATTGGTAAAGAAATAACGAATGAGTGATATACAAATAAAAACAGCTATTTATTCAAGGCGCTTAATGTTGCACTGCTTCTGGGGTGAAAAAACAATCTTAATCACCTTATCTTAATTATGGAATAAATTATACTTATTATTGTTTTAAAAAACTTTAAGTAAATGTTTTAATTTTTTTTTACTTTTAAAATTACACACTTAAAATATGTTAAATTGGAAAAATTATGAAATCATGACGATTATTTGTAATTTATTATTTAAGCATGCTCTTGTATAACTACACACTTATCATTTTCATATTGAACTTTTGGGATAAATCTGACACATTATATATAAAATAGTATTCATCTAGCATATTATATATAAAATAGT